>JADNRV010000359.1:0-46648 GCA_015499995.1 Flammula alnicola | reverse complement strand
TCCGACGGAGGCAGTCTTGTCCGATATTTCGCCTGTCGTCCGTGCAGACAGACTCCAGGAACATTTTTTGTCCAATGACAAACCAGCTCCTTCAAAATCGAAGAAGAAGAAGAGACGTAACAAGCACAGCAAGGCTCAGTCATCCTTTGTGGAGAAACTGCAAGCCGTTTCATCGCTTCCTCGACATCCGTCACCTGTTCCTGCATCTGATCCTGGAGATTTGGAATTACTCTCTCTTCCCGGAACATCTCTGGAATCGGCGCTAGCTATAGCCTTACCTCAAACTGTGTTGTTATCTCCATGTAAACTTGTGTCGACGCTGTCTCCGTCCGTTCAACTACAACAGTCTCTCGACGACACTACCTTGCCTATTCTACCCATCCATGGAACTTCTTCCCAGGAACTCCGCGAAAGTGTCGGACCAATATGTACCTTGGCCTCGATCGAGACGCTTTCACCACTAACCCCACTTACACCTCTCACAAGCTCTCCTGAACCTCTACCTCGACTAAAAATTACTCTCAAACTAAAGCGAAAGGCGGCGGAACCTTCAACCCCTCTTAGGCGCAGCAAGCGGCCGCGTAGAGACGCTATTGTCGAGTCACCACCGTCGCCCGAGGCGTCAAATCCATCTGCATCCGAGGCGTCATCACCCGAGCCCAGTCCTCCCGAAAGCCTCAGGCCTGTATACGCCACCCGGACTTTACCAGCCACTATTGAGATTTCGGCCAACTTTCCTTTGTTCTACCGTCGTTTTCCTGCGAGTTCGTATTACCAACCTGGAGACACTGAGTACATTTGGTTCGGTCTTCTTCTAATAACATCTCTCCTAAATAAAGTCTACTCTAGCTCGCCTTGCACCCTATTTGGGGCCGCACATCCGGGAGGCCTGTATAACCCTCCTCGGAGCGCCCTCGACCTTTACACCCCTCGCTTCGTAAAGGGAAAAGGCGTTGAAAAGGTTGGCTTATGCCCAGTGTGCCTCGAGTCTCCGGAACGGGTGGAGAGAACAAAAAATTGTGGCTGGCAATGAAGTTTTCAGCTTTTAAGTGGTACGTCCTCGCAATATAATATCATCGTCACTCTCTCTAAAAGATCACCTATTTAATTTTCAGCGTCGCTATGTTTTTATATCCGCTGCATGTCTATTCACATCTGCCTCAGCTACCACATGCAATACGCTCATGGTAGGCAATCATACCCTGTAGCCACTATCTTATCTTTATCCTTCTTAATAGGTATATCGGCCTCGACTGGCCGCCCTTTCTCGCCGCCGACTGCATTCCGAATAGTCCCTAGGCCTAACCCTGGAAAGAAGGAGAAGCACAGGATCCAGCAAGGAAAATGTGACAAATGCGACAAGTGGGTCGCGGTCGAGGGTATTAAAGACATGGAAAGCAAGGTTGGTCTTTCTAGATCTACATGGTGACTTTGGAGCTAAATTTGTGGGCTTCTTGAAAGGTCAAAGAGTTGCATTGGTATGTTCCTCATCGGATATTCTCTCGCAAGGTTGACCAAAGTCAACGCATGCGCAGGTGAAGCACGCAGCAGCATGCCATCAAGATTCTGCCTTGAAAGGAGAAGATGACTACTACGAGAACGATCTCGTCCTCTCCAAGCTTCTGGCGCTGAAGACGGAGGATGCCTGAATGCGTTTGTCATTTCTTTCTTTCTTTTTATTTCATTTCTCTCGAGTTGCTTCTTAAATTGCCTTCATGTTATCCATGTATTTTATTTGTGTTCTATTAATGTAGATGTGAATGGTTTATGATTAGAATGAATTGGGCGCAATGTCATGTTTGGCTGATTTCTTTCTGGATCGCGTCCTAAGTCGCTCGAAAATTGCGCACACGAGAATGGTAATTGTGCCTGAGGCCAACTGTAAGTCCAACTTGCTGTCCGCCGAGCCAGCCCCTTCTTGCTTCCTTCCGTTATAGTCATTTAATGTATGAGCTGACCCTCGATGCCAGCAGACAATCGATCATGAGTCAGGAGACAATCTGCTCAAAGGTCCGTGTTCTGGTCCTGCGTTGGAGGGGTTCGAAAGGAGAGGAATTTTGCTGCAAGCCGCTCAGGAGGCTGTAATGGACACGACTCTGAGTCTACGAATCATGTTCAAATTCAGGTCGCATGCTTGAACATATCCGGTAACATGAAAGCGTGTAAGGATTAGATGTTCATAAGTTACATAACAGGATTCGACGTCTGCAAACCTCATGCCGACTGGGGCACAAGGACAGAGCCTTCTTCCGCCACGATCTTCTTGCCCAACTCCTTGATCTTCTTTGGTGCAGTGAGTGAAGGACTCGTCATACCACCGGCCTCACTCTTCAGAGCAGAGGCGCCAATACCAATAGGCATCCTGTCCCACGTTATAACCTTCATACCGACACCGGGCATGGCATGCGTCCGTAGGTATGTGACCCACCGCTGCACAACCTCTGGATCCGCGTCCCAGGCTTTGATAGCCCGCTTGTGCACCTTCCGTTCAAAGTTCTCCTGCGACTTCTTGTGGGCGAAAGGACTGCGCAGAACGGTCCAGAGCCTCCGTTGCGTCGGCAACGAGACGACCTTGGACGTCGGGATGCCGAGCGAAGAGGCGGCGTGGGTGACAAAGTGGGTGAAGACATTGAGGAGGTCGATGTGGTGCGAGCGGAAGTGGATGTTGGCCATCGGGATGTCATGCGTTCGGGGGTGGAAGTAGGGCTGGTGCACGCTGCGGCCGTGAATGAGCGTCATGGCATAGTCTTCCTCAGTGAAGGGTTTGATGTTTGGGTCGAGGACTTGCTGGAGAGGCAATGTGTTAGGATCATATTTCAATCCTAGCTTCTTGAAGTCGATTGGGGGCTTTAAGGGTTGCTTTAGTATGCATCGAGAGTCCTGTAAGCTATACGACACACCTTTCAAGAGGAACATCCTGCTTTTTCTTGACCAACTTCGTCGCCGACGGCTTCTTTGCCACAGGTCTATTCGCCTTGACCTCAGAAGACCTATATTAACGAGGTTATCCACACATCGTGACTCAGGGGGAGTTATTTCTTACGAGCTTCCTGCTGGTGTGGCGGTAACGCCAGTACTGGGTTTTAATGAGTTTTGTGAACAGGACAAATGAACACGGAACTCACATTGGCGCCGTACTTTCGAATCTACTGCATTTTACGGTGACTGGTGCGTATCTACGCGTCGACCGAGCAACGGCGAGCCTTAGCATCGGGTGGTCGTGGTTCAAAGCAAAAATCCCCTTGCTTGCAAGGGTTCTCGCTCCCCCAAAATGAAGCCAGTTCCTGGCATCCCGGCAGTTGCCGAGATGGCATCATCGGTCACGTTCGCCTTATCAGTTAGACTCTATCCTCCGAGTCAGCGTGCCCACATTGTCCAATGTTTTCTGTGTTATAAGACGCTGTCCCTCGTTTGATTACTCATATATGATACCATTCCTTTGTCTTTTCATTCAACGTTCCCGATCTTTTATTCGTGTCCCTCCTTAAACAGCTCGTCATCAAGTCGTTTGGAAATGTTTGGGACGCGAAGACAGATTGATAACGGACTCTGCTGACAATGACGACGAGCCTTAATAGCATTGGCCGGACGAGGCAAAGGCGCGAACGTGGAACATCTTCTCACCTCAATGAAAAGAATAAGCTTGTACAGGAATTGTTAGAGTTTCTTTTCAGGTATTTGACGAGGATTCAAGTTCGGTAAAATGTACATATGTAGTGGGACATGTCCTAGGATGATCTCATAGACCCGAACATCCAAGCCATGGGTTACTGTTCAATAAATTTTCAACTGCATTTACATTTTTTCTCAAGCAAGGGTTCTGCCGACGGGAGTCGGCCCTTCTCTAGTATTTGGAATTTCCCACGATATGTATGGGATTCTTCGACGCGGTCTCCTTGTTTTCCACCACCGTCCAAGTCATCAGGCCTTCCGCATTCCACAACGTACGTTATTACATATGCTCCTCAAACATATATTCGATCTTAACTCAGCCTATTGTTCACAAAAGAAATCGACAAGGTAAAAGACGAGCAAATGATGACCTTCGCATGGAATCTGGAGTCGGACATCCCTTCAATCAGGAGAATTGCTTAGAATCAAGTCAGCCGTTTCTTCGAATTCTGTCATACTTATATGAATTTTAACGTGTGCAGATTGACCTACAAAATTACACAATCCACAGGACCCATGTACCTGGACTTGTTGCCAAATATAGCGTGGGCTGTGTGTGGCCTTTGCTTTGTTCAACTCCGAGGAGGCATCAATCAAGCGCCCAACTACAACTTCGAGTTCGACTCCCATCTCCTCTAGCGGTGATCGTTTCGGATATCTTAGTACGCTATGCTCCATGCAGCCCTTGATGCATCAGGATGCGTTCATCTGCATTCGTGTTATAATGCACCTGTGGTGAGTGAGGGCTAGCAATCTTGTTATAATCATCCTGCTCGAAGCCTGATCATCTCTTCATTCCAGAATCTTATCCACGTCCCTTCTAATGATCCAGAATATCACATAAGTATGCCTTGTACATTATTCTTTCAACATTTGTCCAAACATACGTCGAGTCGCACAGAAATTCTGGGATGGATGGAATCACCCTCATAAATCCAAGCCGACCGTTAAGAACATATTTTACGTCGCCTACTCTTCTTCAGAAGCATTGGAACATCTTGGTAAATTTAGTGATTATAGGTGAGCTATTGCATGGATCAAATGGGCCAGTGTTAATCTGAATTTGTGCAGTAACAAAGTCGGAAACACCGAAATGCTCTTCCATGGGACACAGCGGGCATGCAGAATCGCCGAGAGCCCTAATGACGTTAAGTCATGTAGTCTGTATAATTGCAATCTCTGTAGCATCCTGAAAGGATCGTATAACATGGAGAGGGCGAAAGGCAGTAAGTTGATGGCTATTATTATCGCGAAGTAGATTCCTGGAATTGACAAAAACTCTGTTAGAGAGAATGTTCGGACCTGGCATTTACTCGACCAGGGTTTCATCCAAAGCTGATGACTACACCAGTAACGTGAATACCACCTTGCGGAACCGAGTCATGATAGTCAACCATGTCGCTCTGGGGCGATCTAAAACGATGTACGAAGCTTCGCACGGGATGCAACATGCGCCCCACATGTACAATTCGGTAAGTCTGTACCATCATGCTTAACACTGTGAAGATTTTAAGGGGTTGCATCGTAGGTCACTGCCGCTACGTATCCTGAAGGCGGGAAAGTGAACTATCATGAAGCAGTTGTATATCGAGAGGATGCCATATGTGCAAATGCGGTCGTCGTTTTTGCGTAGAGATTGTTGGTCCATATCAGATGACGTCCTCCATCGACAAGCCTCTCTTACAATGGTATTCTTATTACGGAAGCCACGGCCATGCAGTTCATATGTTGTTGAAACTGCGTGACGGTTGGACATACAATACAACATCTCTAGATAGTCCTGCAGTTGAAGCTTCGTCATCTCCTTGACCCACTCGAGAGGCATCTTTGAGGCTTCCATCCAAATCGAGAGCGCATTGTTCCCAATCTTCGGAACCTAGAGAACGATGAGAGGAGAACGCAAGGAATATTTACTAAATAGCATACCTCCGCCAAGAAGGCCAACACAATGTGTCATAGGTCCCACTCCGAGCTTCCTCATGGTTTGCAGCCCTAAAATTGGCGCGGATTGTCCGGCAAATTGCAATGTAGAATCTATAGCTGAAAAGTGCGGGTAAACGAGGAATATAGGGCCGGCGCTCCGACATAAAAGCAATGATATCGGATACAGTAGTGCCGTTAGTGACATACTACATAGGTGGACACCGACGTCTTTCATTGAAATTAATCCTATTCCGTCTCTTTCACTGCAGGTGGGAATGTTCAGAATGCATTCTCAGCCCTTGGTGTAAATGAATGTTAATCTACGCCTCCAGCATGCCTTACAGAATCGGTGGTTACTTTATGTCATTCTCCACGGTCCACAAAGTAATGGAAGCGCTGGCAATACCGAATCCATTTTCTCGAGTTCGCCATCAACTTCTGGCTTTGCGATCATGATAAGTTGGATGTTTTGGCCGCGTACATTCACTGGGACGCCCAACCTGGTATGATGCTGGTGTCCAGCTTCAAGGTGTGTGGTGGGCTTTGTATGTGATGGGTGAGGATACAGACGGCCGCTCTAGTATATTCCATATGGCATGCCCGATTCTGAAGATTGGGAAGAGAGCCTGAGGGATCGTACTATTGCCAAAGAGTGGCTAATGAATGGTGCAGGTGTCAAGGCCGACGAACTGAAGTGGATCAGTTTACTAGATAACCGAAAGATCACAGCAAAAGGGATACAGCCGAAAAGGATGACCATCGGGAAGTCGACGATGACTCCGGCTGAGGTCATTGAAGAGATGAAGGAAGCAGTGCGTCTTAAAAGGGAGTTGGAACTTTCTGACAGTAATAATCATTAACGCGTCCTGCTTGTCATTTGATATCTGTTCAACACAAGTTCAACAAAGAACATCAGCTCTGTATATAAATTAGTCGTGCATCGGAGATAATTGCTGGGTACTCAGAGATGTCGAAGGGCTTGAAGTGCGCTGTCACAAGTCCCTTGCATCCAAGTAGAAGCACAGAATATGAATATCTATTCATTACTTCCATCTAAGCTAAAGATGTTGTTCATTGCAAGGGGTCTAATATACACGTTATCAGGAAAAACGAGTTCATTCGAACTGTTTCTCAATATGCTGACGAATGACAGCCGATACCTCTCGCTTCACTGCTAGTGGAAGCGACGCTAAGGAGGGGGTCAGAATAAAGTCAGTATGCACTAAAACCAGGAACGTACTCTGGGCACGAGGAGTAATTTCCGACAACAGCTTATTGAACGAGAGCGGGTCCATGTTTCTTGCCATCTCTAGAAAACACGTTCAATCGATTACAATAAACGCGTTTAAAAATATTCTACCTTTACTTCTGTGATGCATGTCATCACTCCATCCGCTCTCGTTGAGCTTTGCACACATGACGGCGCGTATCCTGTAGCAAAACGAGAAAGTGTGAGCTCGTTGAGGTGATGATGGAAGGAAGCAGAGATACTCACTGCTCCCATTCTCCGCTTTCTATAAGGCGCTTACGAACTTGGAGATAAAGGGCGTTTACATCTACGTGTGGCATAATGGATCGAGGCGAAAACTAGTAACATAACAAAAAATGGTTAGTGCACGGATTTCGGAACTACATCGCGATATATGTCTCGTACCGTTCAAGAAGATGATCTCTACTTCTTCCTGTCGTCCTAAGAAACCGAAGTGCGTAACTGGTGTGATTCCAGACTAGTAGTTAGCTGGTCCTACTCGACCTGACAACAGTGTCAGACAGTCGGTTCCTTGAATTGCAACAGTACATCATACCTGAATGCGTTCCCGTATCTCAGCTTAAAACACTACGCCAGTCTCGAGGAAGAGCTTCAACCCCTATGATGCAAGTAAGTACTTTAGACCATCGTGGAAAAAACACCGAGGCCGAGACGGCTTGATCGTGGGAATTTATGCTGACTTAACCAAACATCATCCACACTTCGCGCATCTTGCACCCAACCAACTCCAATGTCCAACCTCGAAAACGATCCCTTTTATCTGAGGTATGTCAAGTGTTTCCTTTTGCAATAATGCATTGCTAATACCCCTGCAGATACTAGTAAGAGTCATTTTGCCTCCATGACGACCGCTTGTGTCGACATCGATTTTTAGCACAGGTCACTCTGGCAAACATGGCCATGAATTCCTCGAGTTCGAGTACTCGCATGGCCGTCTTCGCTACGCAAACAATTCCAATTACCGTAATGACAGTCTCATTCGAAAAGAAAGTGAGCACAGTCATTAATTCATCGAACGCACTGCTTAATGTTTGTTACTTCCAGTGTGGATCGGTCCTCTCGTCGTGAAGGAGCTCAAACGCATTGTGGAAGCCAGCGAGATCACCAAGTACGCTATATCTCGTCTCTTGCGAACTGATATCTGACGATAGTTCCAATCATCAGGGAAGACGATACCAACTGGCCAAAAAAGAACATTGTTGGGAAGCAAGAGCTCGAGATCCGTATTGGCAACGACCACATCGCCTTTGAGGTAAGTTCTCACTGTTTTTACTTGCTTTTCATTTTTTGCTTATGGTGTCCATAGACGGCCAAAATCGGTTCCTTAGTCGATATTCAGGACAGCGAGGATCCTGAAGGCCTTCGTATTTTCTACTATCTTGTGCAAGATCTTAGGGTTTGTCATCCTTTCTCTCTTGCATCACAAGCCAACTTACCATTCCTGTTCAGTGTTTGATCTTCTCCCTGATTTCTCTGCACTTCAAGATCAAGCCCATATAACCATGTATATTAGCAAAACGTATGTAGTTATGGCTAGGGAATACAGATGTCCCCTTTCTCTTGTGAGTGTTTATATTTCATCTCCGAAGCAAGAACTGTTGTTTACTTCATCACTCTCGCTGATCATCAGGAGAACTCCAGTTGCCTAAAAACTTCGTCAAGAAAGCCTGCATGTTGTATCGCAGGTGAGATGGGCTCCCTTTTCGAAGCTATTCGTTATGCTGATCCAGTCTCTAAAGTTCTATAATGAAACGATTGCATTTGTCTTCTATAAACGATGAAAGCTTTGAATTTGTAGCCTTGCCAGTTTTCATTGACAATGACTCTTCGAGGGTCCATTGCTTTCCATTCTTGTGCTAATATCGGTCGATGAGATGCTAAATCTCATTTTATTCCTCGTTTAAGGTTTTGCCATCAAAGTCGAGGTTGCAGCAACGTGATTCCAGCGCTCAACGGAGTTTCTAGAGCAGTGAAATAGCTCCGCTTGCTGTTGATCAACATGGTAACCCTCTCCGTGTCCGGTCGCCACCGAGGATAACCACCGCCGGCATCTGTCTTATCTCCCTCTACAACCCGAGGCATAGTTATATATTGAGTTTCCATGAGCGAGGTTTCCCTTAGACCTCCGTGCTGTTGCCCTCTGGACTTCTCATCCGCACCACCTAACAATACATCGTGAAGAATCGCTGTTCTCTCTCACTCGCCGACTTATCTTCGATCTTCAATCTTATGCCAGGCATCTTCCAACCTGATCAACGACGGGAGGAACAATCTCCTGTCTCGTCCGACAGCTCGACGTCATCAGGCATGCCTACCCCTACGACACCCACAACAACGCCCACTTCGTCTCCCAACCTTGCAAGTGACTCTGCTGCATTAGGGTCATTCCTGGCAGAAGTCGACGAGTGGCTCATCCACATCAACCAGCGGGTGGCTGAGCTCGAGAGTCGACACAAGAAGCATCTATCCATGGAAGATGGGTGGTTGAATCCGCACCTGCATCTGGTCGACAAGGAGACGGAGGAAGAGGTGTTGGGTGCTGGTAGGCTCGTGATTGCTTGTGTCTTCTTGGTGTTCTCACTTTTCGGTTCTAGACTATTCGTCATCGACTCGAAGAAGGGGCCGTGCCCAGAAGAAGTGAAACTCCCAACAAGGAAATACAAATAATAAAATGATAGTGCATTACTACAACTTCTGAAGAATTTCGCGATTTACTTACTGCTCTTCGTCCTTGATCTAATTAATTTTGTATCAATATCTTCTTAGACTCGGAGCTTCATAGTACTAGTCCTTAGTCTTTTTTTTGTATTCGAATCTGCGAGGAATGGTCTGTGACCCTGTATATATACAATGCTTGATGATATTGTCAGACTATCCTCACGATAGGCATCAGTAACGCTCTCAACATCATATGCGCCTACATTTTTGTGAGATACCGACCAAACAATGGCCTTCAGCAGTCCAGACATAGGGCTGTTTCTTCGACCATGGATATTTTAGTGTCATACACACAAATTGATCATAAATTGCACGATCATGGCGACACCATGCAGCAACCCCACAACGGCACCGCACTTGAGTGGGACTCAAGGCCACAATATAAATAGCCCACATGGTTTCCAAAAAATACGCATAAAAAGGGATGTCTGTCCGGCGGAGAAGGCAAAACCTTGAATAAGCTCCTTGTCGTCAACTTCATCCTGAACAGGACTGTGAGCGTATACCTCAAGTAAAGAATCTCCATGTCGGAAATGACTTGTTAGGGTATCAGAGTCGCCTGAAGTTAGAACCGCCAACTCAGTCATCTCCAAGGGTTCAGGCGATTTCTTCTGGAGTTTGTATGTAGTTTTGTAAGCATTGCTAGTATGAAAGAAGAGAGCAGGAAACCTCGCTGGAGTCATGAGGCGCATAATATTTCTTCCTCTTCCCCGTTACTTATCTGCTAAGCAACACATTGGCAGCGCTTGAATTGCGTTGCGGAGAAGATTGGTGATTGGAGCAGCCGCAAGCTTTTGCTCACAGATCAAGACCGTCACGGTTTCGTACAAGCGAATTGTATGTATGCTCCGCTTCTTTGTAAAGATGGCCTGGTGTTAATGAATACGAATTCTGCACCCAAAGCGGATAAGTATAAATCTCTCACCTAAGCTGGCAGCTCTCCTCAGTTGCACAAAACGAGTCGTTGGCTGTAACAGGTTGCCGTCTTGCCTTTTTTTGTGGTCGCACAACCAAAAAAAAAAAAAAAAGGAGGACGAAAACCATCAACGCGGTTCATCTGAGCTATGGTGCCGTAATCAGTAATATTCTATGTCGAGAAAGACTGTTACTGACCTTGCAGGTCTATGACAGGACACTGGCACGGCTGCTTCACTCATTGCCATACAATTGAAGATCGAGGCCAGGTGGTCTTCACGCTGTCCATGTCCAATCCAGACACGCAGGCGGAATTACTGATGTTGTCCAAGAGAATCCAAAAATCACGAAGACACACGCCTGATTTACAGCTTAATTGCACAGTTCGTGGCTTTAGTAATGTTTGCAGGGCGAAAGCAGAAAGGTTTGGACTCGATGCGACAATATTGCAGCCTTCAAGACACCTCGTTGACTGGTTGACTGGAAGGAATCTTCGTCGACAGAACGCAGTGAAGCCCTGAGGAGGCGACAGACAGCCTGAAGTTAGCCAATATCAGACATAGTCCTGTCTGGGGTCTGGATTTGATGCAAGTAAACAGATGTAGGTGAGGTCGATAACTAGCGTCCAAGAATAAGTTATAACGAGTCTCAATCGTGAGCAGGAAGCTTGCTCAAGAAGTCTGTTCAATGGATGTAACAAGAAGAGGTTCTAGCCATATACTGACACAATCTGTGATAGCCTGAAGGCGGAGCTGGAGCGGAATAACATCAACCCCCTTCACGGCATTCTTTTTTCCTATCAGAAGAAAGAGACCAAGATGAATTTTCCCATGTTAACCATCAACGATGGTAGAATTGTTATACCTTTGTCTTGTTCTGGGACAAATATTTGATATACATATCAATAATAAAATGGAAAAAGAATGACTATCATGCATGCGGATAACAATTGGGGACGAGATGGTATCGCGAATCCAAAGTTTGTTCAAAAGCGCGTGTGACGGCTGGCGTTCGTCACTGAAGAGGCCAGAAAAGGAAAGCCGAGAAGCCGGGTGCTGACAAAGACACGCGTTTGTTGAGCTCTGGTGGTTCATTTTGTGGAAACTCTCTTTTTCTCCTCCCCTGAACCCACTTTTATTCCGTTTTGTCCCTCTTACCTGCACGCCACGACATAACAAGGGCGCTTCTGTCTGTAATCGTCATCAACTCACACCTCTTCTCCTCGCCGTCGCAGTGATTACATGCACACGATGGACTACACGACTTTTGCAGGGAAATACCGGTTGGAAGAAGAAATAGCCAACGGTGGATGTGGTCAGTCTTCTCTTGTACACGTCCTTGTCTCTCCTCGTGATGATCTAACAAGCTTCGTGCCTTCAGGTACTGTATTCCTGGGCGTACATACCGTCGCCGGGAAAGAAGTGGCTATCAAACTTGAGCCTGCTATCGCGAAGCATAGTCCGCTCAAGCAGGAGTCCAGAATTTACAAAACTCTTATGGGTGGGACGGGCGTCCCATGGATTATGTGGTCTGGACGACAAGGGGACTATAACGTGATGATCATCGATCTCTTGGGTCCTTCACTAGAGGATCTCTTCAAAAGGTGCAACCGCCACTTCTCGTTGAAGACCGTGTTATTGCTGGTAGATCAACTGGTATGTGCATCCCCTTCATAATTTTCATGAGTGGCATAACGTGTTGGACTGCTTTCGTCTTTCTCTCCTATTCGATCGGTATACTGATTCAAACTCATCAGATATCGCGCATCGAGTTCATTCACTCCAACTCAATCGTGCACCGTGATATTAAACCTGCCAACTTTGTAATGGGCACAGCCAAGGCTGCTCATATGGTCAACGTTATCGACTTTGGTCTTGCGAAGAAATTCCGCGATTCCAGGACGTCCACCCATATTCCTTACAAGCAAGACGATTTTCACGGTGTGGGAACTTCTTTGTTCGCTGCCATCAACACGCATCTTGGTGTTGGTATGTTCTATTCCTCCTCGTGGTCTTCCGATATCTTACGTGTTTTTTTTTGTGGCACAGAATCTTCTAGGCGTGACGACCTGGAATCGTTGGCGTATATGCTCATCTACTTTTTACGCGGAACCCTACCGTGGCGGAAAATACGAGCACCTAATGAGCCACCTAATATTTCTGGCGCTTCGCCCTCGGAACAAGAACATATCCGACAACATTATAACCCTGTGTCCGCTACCTGGGACCTAATCCGCGATGCCAAGATCGCGAACGAGGAGCTCCTCACTCTTGGGCTGCCTCCAGAATTTGATGTTCTTTATCGTTATGCTCGAACATTGGAATTCGACGATCTTCCTGATTATGAAGGCCTGCGAAATCTGTTCAAAGGTTTGGCGGAACGTGTCGGGGTCGAGTATGACGATGTTTACGATTGGACCATCCCACCCAAAAACAATGGTTCCTCTGGTCACGGACACCGCAGCGCCAGTGAAAGCAGCGCCAGTGGCAGTGGAGGAGGGAGATATTGCGAAGCTTGCAATGCGCGGCGGAGATAGGAACCATGAAAAGAGTATATACGGAACGAGACGCTGGAGACGTTGTACGTGGTTCTTCGTACTCGTGGTGGCGTTCACGAGGCTGATTGTTTTTCTTGCCACAGTCGCCCGTTCTCTCCTCGCGGCCATTCCTTGGCCTTTTACGACCGACATGCCATGTCACCCATAGGCTCCATCCATATGCAGCCTAAGCATTTACCCATCAAGACCAGTCAGCCCAGGAAATTCAGGACCTTAACTCCTCAATTGGGCTTTTCCCTTTTTCTTTCCGCGTTCCTCGGAACGCCATTCATCTTGGAACATGGTTCTTCTCGTCTCGTGTGACCGTTTTGGTGTACCGAGCGTGATCAAGGGCCTGTCTCCCCCAGCCTCCATTGCCTTGTTTTGCATGGTGAGTTTTTTTCTGATTTATTCGGGCTTGGTGTCGAATCTGACAATGTCTTTTTGTAGACTAAGAATACCTACTTATTCTTGAGCTGCTCCTCGCCTGCGAGGGGATGTTGATCAGAACTTACCATCCTCGGTTAGAGGAGGTTCGTCCTGAAAAGGACGGTCTTTTATACCCTGACCATCTTGTTGAGCTGCTGTCTATCTGCTTTCTTTATTGCTTTCGTTCTTTTCTCTCTTTTGTCTTAATGGGTGCACGGTGACCAGCATGTCGCGTTATGAGCGGCATGCTGGGTATCTTGATTTTTTTTTGGTCGGCGAGGAATATATGGTAACCACAACAGATTATGAAGTTAACCTATTATGTACTTGTCCTGTATATACATGTATTATGCTCTCATGTATCGTCTTTGTATGAAGTATAATTTTCTGTTTTACCAGTACTGCTGGTGTCGAGATGGTGCGAGACGGGCCGCAACCAACTTCCGATTTCGGACTCCGATGTACGTGGCGGCAGCCAGTGTGGGCGTGGTATACATCGACGTTGACGTCTAGCTAATAGTAATAGAGAATGCCTTCGCTTCTGCATTTCCTCTTTTCTTTCTTCGTCCTTCTTTACTTATCAATAGCGGTCAAAGCCTCAGCTTTGACGACCGCTATTGCACCGAACGAGCGTGTCTGTTTCTTCGCGGATGTGGATAAAGCTGGAGAGAAGATCGGGGTACGTCTGTCTTGTTCTCTATGAACACGAAAGAAGACGGTTCTGACATTTGGGATTGTGGGCTTTAGTTCTACTATGCTGTATGTCCATTCTACGTATCTGTTCTTGTCCTGAAAACCAACGAAACCCTCCGCCACGGCAGGTCCAATCCGGAGGCTCGTTCGACATCGACTTTGACATCAAAGACCCGAACCAAAAGGTGCTCCTGGACGGCGAGCGCGAGCGGCAGGGCGATTACGTCCTGACCGCCAACGCCGTCGGCGAATACTCGTTCTGCTTTGAGAACGACATGTCCACGCTCACGGACAAGCTCGTGGACTTTGATATCATGGTGGAGAGCGAGCCAAGGCGCGAGCCGCCTGCGAAGCCCGGCCAGATCGCGGAGCACACGAGCGCGCTGGAAGAGAGTGTGTTCAGGCTGAATGGGATGTTGATGAATATCAAGAGGATGCAGAAACAGTGAGTTTCGCATATCTTTGTATTTTTCTCTGCTTTTCGGTTTTTGTGTGTATTTTGTGTGGTCCGTTGCTGACGGTATTTCGCAGTCATCATACACAGGAGAACCGCGGTTTCTCGATAGTCAAGTCAACACAAAAGTATGTACCATCACTTTTTCCTGCTTAGTTTGACTTGAGCTAAACCTGGTATCTGCGTTTCAGCCGACTCTTCTGGTACGCAGTCCTCGAAAGTCTGGGTGTCATCTCTATGGCTGTGTAAGTTCTGTTTGTTGAATTTCAACTGTGTTTTCAACTTATTCGGCGTTCATCTCGTCAGTCTCCAAGTCTACATCCTCCAGACATTCTTCACGAAAACTGGCCGGCGGTACAAGGTGTAAATCTGATCGTACACAACTTGGTTTTCTCATGTATTTATGGCCCCCTGGAATATTAGACGATTTCGTCTTCATGTTGAGGTTTGAATCTTGGCCTCAGAAAAATTAGTTATGTATTGGTACTCAAGTATATGAAAGTCAATTCAAACGTAGCCTCATAAGGATTCCCTGCCTCAGTCATGCCTTGAATGTCCAAGGTCCATTATCGTATTGCTTTTTTCTAGTCTTATCCTACTACTTGGATGAGTGCATCATGCCGGACAACCAGAAAACAGAAACGATTGCCAAGTGTCACGACAGAAAGGAAAGAAGCAAAATATGGGGTTCATAAGGAAGAAGCATAGGAAGCGAGACGGCACACTGAACCGAGAAGCGTAGCGTAGCGGGGTTGGGGAGAAAACATATTATGCAAGTTCTAAGAGAATAGAAGAAAGAGAGAAGCAGGACGGCACGGCTCAGCCCACTGCGGTCCCTTGTCCTACTACTCCTCGCGCGCCGAGATGCGAGACCTTTACGTGAGGGGGATCTCAGTGGTCTCTGGACTTCCTAGTGCGAACCGGATGTTGTCAGCTGACGGGTATCAAGGTAAGGATATGGGCAAGCGAGAACGCGGACGCACCTGTATTCGCCCTCGGCGGCGACGCTGAGCTCTTCGATCTCGCCTTGGACGGTGGAGAGTGCCTCGGCGGCTACGCTGAAGTAGAGGAGCTGGGCTTTGACGAGCTCGTTGAGGTTCTTGATGGGTTCGGGCTGGGTTGGGAAAACGAGGTGAGTACGAGTGCAAGGACAGGCGGGATGATATTGGAGAAGAGAGCAGACACACGTTTTCCAAGACTGTCTTCATGAGCGTGATGGCCACTTCTGTCTTTTGGACAAGGTCATCCTCTGCGTTCTCGACTTCGAGCCGGGCATGCTCCTGTTTCGCCGGGTTGGCATTCTTGAGTCTATTATAGGTGCATATCAGAATGTGGCTTGAGAAAGAGCAGTAGCAACAGCAACTTACGACTGCTTCGCGGCGTCCAACTCCAACCTGCTGACCCGAACCGCCTGCCTCGCCTTCATCGCGACGGCGATCGACGCATTCAGCGTCGTCTGCCAGGGGTGCAAAAAGTTGTCCTGGATGGCGGCGTCTTGCTCGAGGCGCGCAGTCGCGACCTTCTCGAAGCCGCCAGCGTAGAGACCGAGGGCCTTGCCCAGACGGTCGGCCTCGGCGGGGCCAGCGGACACTATGGCGGCGGCGGAGTGCGCCGCCCGGGTGAGTGCGTGTGGGAGGGTCTTGTGCTGGGACGGGGGCGGTGCTGCGGGGGCGGCGGGGGCGGGCAGGTTCGTGCCCTTGAGGTTGGTCGCGGCGAAGGAGGTGATGTTGTACCCGATAGACGAGGAGAACTCGGAGAGTGACTCTTGGATTTGCACGGGGTAGTCGTAGGTTTCTGATTCGTAGACTTTGGTTATCCTGGTGGGGTGTGGGTTGAAAGACGTGGATATAGGTGGAGGTGGAGAGGAACGTACTTGAGCATAGAGATGTGCGCAGCGCGAAGGGCATCGACGCGGGCCTCGAGGTCCTTGTATTCTGTGATGAAAGGAGGAACATGATTAGCATGCATCCTTCCTTCCTCCATAAACGTTGCTCCAAAGAAAGATGCCAGACAGAAGACCATCCAACTGAAACACGAATACCCTGCAAGAAGACTGAAGGAAACCCTTTGCAGAAAGCTAAACTCACCCTGAGGCAGCTCGGTGATCTCATCCGGCGCGACTTGACCAAGACGCTCGCGAGTCGCCTGGACGCTGGAGCTGAAGCCCTTGGTGAACTTGGTGCCTGCCTGGGCAAAGTTGATGTTGTTCAGGCTCGACGAGAGCTTGGACCACCCTTCCATGGCTGCTTGCTTGAGGTTTGCGGTGGAGAAAGTGTTAGAGGTGGTGGTGGTAGCGGTCGAAGGTGCGGGAGTGCTACTGGGTGCACTTGTGGTGGTGGGAGGGGGTGGGGATGAACTGGTTGTATTTGGTTCAGCCGTGGTTGGTAGCTGTAGTCGAACGACGAGGATGGCGAGGAGAATGAGGGTGTGACTCTGTGTATGTTATGCCTCAATTCGGAGACCCAGAGCCGCGAGACTTGGGGTCCGTGCGCCATTCATCGCCTTCCACCTGGATATCATGTTGCAATTTCTACTACATCGTATCGTATACGAATTCCTAGGCTCAATCTACAAATTCCCTGCTCCCAACGCGTCCTCACAGGGTTGCCAACTATAGCAAGCAACGCTGACTGGAATCTGTCCAACTCGATTCTTCCAATCTCTCATCCGACGTCAAAGGGCCGGTATCCGACTGTCTTGCGATATTTCTCCATCCTGAAATTTTACTGGTCTCCAGAAGTAACTTGTGCTTTCCGCCGCTGTATTCCTCAGCTCTCCAGTCGTCTGGCTCCCTTGAGCATCTCCCACAAATAAGTAACTCGGAGGTTCTCCTTATGCGTTCTTTGGACTGCAACTACCGGCTTTTAGTTTTCTGTTCCGCCTCGATAGGCGTTGACCTTATTCCTTCTTTATGGAATCTGCTCCTGCACCCACTTGGTTGGCTTAGCTAGCCCTTGGGCACAGCTCTCGTCGGCGGCCAGGGAATCGTCTTACTGGCTGAATTGGAATTCGGAGCTACTTACTAACGGCGTTCGATATCGATGCAATTTGTGGCCGGTGTGGCAACAAGTTTGTTCGTCCTTCACGGCAATATACTTACTCGAGAAAGATGGGTTCGCACTCAATTCGTTTGACGAAACCATACGCTTAGGCTTTAGCCGGATTGTGTTTAGGGGAATTCAACTCGGCCAAGTAGAGATCTAATCAACTCCAGTATACCTACAGTAAATTCAACTCGACTCGACCTCGCGCGGTGCCACTGCAATCGTCGTCGTCGCCAGCGAGGGATTAAACAAGTAGTGGATTTTCTTTGTTCGTAATATCTGACATACCTTTTTCAAGAAATTTGTAGATGAGATCTGTTAGTTCAAGTTGGACGCGAACCCTCGTCGTCGCGCGACAAACGATTGAACCTTCCTAACCCGTCTCGCCATCGACAGATGCGAACGGTTGGCCGGAAGTCATTCAGGCAGGAGCGAGGACCGTCCAGGACTTCTGCACGCGCATAAAATGACATCGCCCGTGGCTCCGTCAAGAACTTGAACTAAATAGAAGGTTTTCGAAACTTGAGCCCATACACACGAATGCCTTCGACTTGAATACGAGTTTATCAACCTCATTTATTTAAAAAGTTCTACATACGTACATACGTAGTCTCCTCTTTATCGTGGGGCTCCTTTTAAGCCCGCCTCGCTGGCTAGCCAGCTAATATCGGTATACGTATACAGTTTTTACACACACGAAAAGAAAATGCGAGGGAGAAACAGATGTACATACATCGTTCGTTGGGTACGTACACATGATATGTAGCTTGGTAAAATGAAAATGGAAGGAAATGGGATATGGATATGTTGAATGTACTTAAGAGGGTTGAGGTTGTTGTAAAGGGAAAGGAGATAATTAAAATCCACGTGAAAGGTAAAATGGGTTTAAAAGGTGGATGGATAGATAGGTTGTTGTACATTTTGTCAGTTGAAACTTGGATGGTAAAGAAATATGGATGGTGGATGGAAAGAATGAAAGACATGGAACGAGAAGTCGCCCCTGTGAAAAAAAATTAAAATGGAGAAAACCGTTCAGACAGACACCTCTCCGCGTCGCATACGTATCCGTACACGAACACAAAGCACTGACCCAACTCAACCCACCGCCTGCCCACGCCCCCACCACTGCCCAGAAGCGAAGAGTGCTGACATCTATGCGTCGTGGACCTCGACCTCGACCTCGACCTCGGATGCTCGGCCTCGTCTGCCGTGCCCTGCTCCGTCGCTCGCTCGTCACACTGCAACGCAAAGCAAAGCAAGTTGCCATATCATCATAGCCGCGTGCACGCCGTTCGAACGTACGATGTACAGACATCCACATTCCGCGGAGATGCTTGCTATGTAGGTTTCTCCTTGGCCACGTGGGATAGCGCGCGGTTGATGCGTGGTTAGGACATCCAGGAACAGCACAGACACAAAGAGCGCACGACGTCCACGATAATCGGGATAGGATAGGGCCGGCAAGGCGAGGAGCTCCTCCAGCGAGCAAGGTGTAGAGGACCGAGAACGAGCTGGGAGTCGAGGCGATGAGGGTAGGATTGTGATGGGGGGATGGATCTATAGCGTTCTCTAGGGTTGAACATTCTTGTCTTTATTTATCTCTGCCGTCGTTCCGCGTGGTTGGTTAGTTGGTTGGTTAGGTGGTTGGTTGGTTGGTTGGTTATGGAGGAGATTCGTAGCACCTGGGCGGCACCGAGAGATCACAGCTCGGCGTGGCCGTTCGTCCGCTGTCTGTTTGTCTCTGTCGCGTTGGCGCTCGCACTCGTGTTGGCCTGGGACGCAGAGGCAGAGGCAGAGGCAGTGTCCGACGCGGCGGCAGGTGCGGGTGCGGGCGAGGGCGATATGACGGCGACGATGACGGAGATGTCTGTTAAAGGGAAAATGTAAAAGCTTTTCGTCAGCATACAATACCGTGGTTGGAAGCAGAAAGGAAATATTCAAGGAAAGGACGGATAGGAAAGGACGGAAGGAACGAAAAGAAATGAAAAGAAAAGAAAAAAAAGAAAAGAAAAAAAGAGAAAGAGAGACGAACCATCATGTTTCCCGCCCCTAAACACCTTGCCCGCCAACTTGGCCCTCCGCGCAAAGGGTACCTCGTCTGGCGCGATGGTGTCCTCCTCTCTCTCCTCTCCTCTCTCCCGTTCTCTCTCCTCCTCTCTCTCCTGTTCTCTCTCCCGTTCTCGCCCCTGTTCTCTGCCCTGGTCGTCAACGACCTCGTCGGAGGTGACCAAGGACACCTTGCCACCGTCATTGCACTCCTTCGTCACTTTTCCCCCCGGTCCATCTACGCCACCAGACACCGCGGCACCAGCGACAACGCTGAGCTTGGCCACCGGCACAGGTACAGGTACAGGCGATGCGGGGCGGCTGCGGCTGCGGCGGGGCGACGCGGACGTGGACTTGGAAGTGGAAGGACGCATCTCGGATACGCGTTTGGCGCGGCTGCAGAGCGCCTCGGAGAGCATGCCTGCGAAGGCTTTGCGCCGCAGGAGCTGGTGCTGGTGCTGGTGGTGGTGGTCTTCCGTCGCACTGGGACTTGGGGCGTCGATGCGTAGGCCGGCGAGGGCTTTGTGGAGGGTGTCTGCGGAGGAGTTGGTGGTGGTGGTGGAAGGAGTTGTTGGTGGAGTAGTGTGAGTAGTGGTGGAAGGAGGAGGAGTAGTAGTAGTGGGAAGAGAGGGGCCGAACCCGAAGCCCCAGGCGCCCTGGGCACGGAACTTGAGCACCTCGTCGAGGACGTCTTCGTCCCAGAGATTGTCGCTGAGGCCGTCGCTGGCGAGGATGAGGATGTCGTCTGCGCGCACGGGAAGCGTGAACGTGTGCGGCTTCACTGGCAGCGGGATCGGGGTAGCTGCTGCGTCGGCGGTGGATAAGGGTGGGGGGCCGAGTTGCAGAGGGTGGTTGTACTGCAAAAAGGAAAGGAGATAATCAATTGGTGTAAAAGAAGAGGAGAAGATGACTTACACCCCACCACATCTCGTCGCTGCGCCAGACGATGGCGTCGCCGCGGACGAGCATGCCCATGCAGTCGCCGAGGTGGGCGATGCGGATGACGGCGTCGTAGGGAGGATTTGCGGGGTCAGCTGGGGCGTGCGGGTCCAGAGACGCGGGGGTTCCGTCGGAGAGGCCTTCCGGGGTTTTTGGATTTGGGGTAGGGTCTAGACCGTGCGGGGTAAGAAGGGCATCGGGTGCGGTGTAGAGCGAGCCCGCGGCGTAGTTTTTGTGGGGGGCTTCGGGAGATTGGAGCAGGGGCGCGGAAGAGGGCGGAGGGTGGTCGAGGACGGCGAGGAGGGCGGTCGATGAGCCGGTGGTGAGCGGGGTGGGGGTAGGTGTGGACGGTAAGAGGTGGGCTTTGACGGTGTTGTCGTAGGCGCGCTCGAGGATGTTGAGGACGTCGATGCCCTCTGAGAGCTCCTCGAGGGAGGAGTGGAGAGGGTCTTCGATGTCGGAAAAGGAGAAAGAGTCGTAGTGGGTTGTTGTTGGGGGGTGTTGGAAGGAGAATTGGGTTGATGGGTCATTGAGGGCTTCTATTTCTGCTGCGCAAAAGTGCATGAGGCGGCGAGAGAAGAGGGCACTGGGGGTGGGATGCTGTGTACAATGGGGCGTGGATCTGGCCCAGCCGCCGACACCGTCTGCGATGCCCATGGCGTTTTCTCGGATAAAATAGGCATCCTCGCCGATCTGGACAGAGAGGGATGTGTGTGGATAGGTGGTCGTAGGTGGGGTGTGTGCTCTGGAGTGAAAGGAGCGGGACGGGTGGGAGTTGCGGTGTTTTGGGATACCATATGCACCGACGTCGAACTGGTACCGAAGGCGCTGTCGTTTATGTGCGCGGGGGGTGTCGGGGTTGGGGTGGGCGAGCGAAGAGGTGGCTGGGCTTGGGACTGGGATGAAATTGGGAGAGAGAGGAGGAGTGCAAGGGAAGAGAGGCGGATGGAGGCCGGGAGTGGGCTGGGTGAGTGCAAGCTGCGAGTGCTGCGACTGTTTCGGAGCTTCGCTGGGCAGCCGTGGCACGGGTCTCGAGGTCGATGCGGGTGGGGCTACAGCTAGAGTGGACAGCGAGTTTGAGCGGATGTTTGAGTATAGCTGCAGTCGTTGGCGCATCGACCGACTCATCGTAGAGAAAGAAAGAGCAGCAATCGGACTTTTCCGGGCTTCTCTTGGCTCGCTTTTAGTGCGGTCGGTCATCATGACTCGCCATATCTCATTCCACCATGCCTAGGAAAACATTCACCGTCCTCGGTACTACCATTCCTCACTGACGACTGTACTCACTGACAGCATACTCAGAAAACAACCCCGATGTCATGAACCAACTCGCCTACCAACTCGGTCTCTCAAAGGACCTCGCTTTTCATGACATCTATTCCCTGCACGATCCAGACCTCCTCGCATTTGTCCCTCGTCCCGTTTCTGCTCTCCTGGTGACCATTCCGATGACACCCACCTGGCTCCAATCCCGTCAGGAAGAAGATGCGCCACAGGGAATCTACGAGGGCTGCGGTCCAGACGAGCCCGTCATCTGGTTCAAGCAGACCATCGGGCACGCGTGTGGCTCCATCGCCCTACTGCACTCGCTCGTGAACGGCCCTGCCGCGGATTTCATTCTCCCTGGCACAGAGTTGGACAGGATCCGGAGGGAGGCTGTTCCGCTAAAGATGGCGGCGCGCGCCAAGGTCTTGGAAGACAGCCAGGCTTTGGAAGATGCGCACCAGGCGGCCGCGGCTCTCGGTCAGTCAGCGGCGCCGTCCGCAGAAAACGCTGATAGGCTGGGTAATCATTTCGTCTCGTTTGTCAAGACCAAGGATGGGAGGTTGTGGGAGCTCGAGGGCTCCAGAAAGGGCCCATTGCAGAGAGGTGTCCTGGGAGATGACGAGGACGCGCTTAGTGAAAAGGCGCTCAAGTTGGGTTTGGAAAGGCTGATGGACATCGAGCGAGAGGCTGGCGGCAATATGCGCTTTTCCTGCATCGCGTTGGCGCCTGCTCCCTAATATTATGTAGGTCATAGTTGGGCAAGATTTAAGGTAGCCGAAGTGTGAAATTTAGACAGGTGCTGAATTCCGTAAATCAGCCTTTGTCCAATGCGTGAGTCAACGCATCAACTGAACCGCTCGAGTGAGCTGTTAAAAAAGATTACCTTGTAGACTTTAACACTTCATTGTAACTGTAGAATAGTCTGTACTTACATCGCACCTTAATTAAAAAGCGCAGTTACAACTTACAATGGTACACGACATCCATTGAGCAAATTTACCACTGCCCAAGTCTTTTCATCCTATGGCTCGCACTTCAAAGAAGCAATCTCCCTCGAAAAAGGCGCCTAAATCCTCTGCTGGTGCGCCCGCAGCTTTGCAAAAGGGCTCAAATTTTCGAAGATCTGGCAGGATCTGGCAGCTCCGACTCCGTGGACCGCTGTGGATCGGAGAGTGAATTAGAATTAGAATTAGAATTAGTTTTGGCTGACTACATTACATAAGTAATTCAGGTAACTACGTTACCTCGCCAGCTCGTCGTCGGAAAGAAAAGAGGAAAGACAAGAAGAAAAGAAGGCAAGAAAGATAGAAAAGAAAGAAAGATAGATAATATGCGCAGTAGTTAAATATAGGAAATAGTGAGGCGAGGGGTAGATGATACAATGTGGGAGAGATGATGTGGAAGTGGGATAGATTTTGTAGGTCTACGAGAAGTGAAAAAAGGAGAAAAGGTACGACAGACAGTTCCCCAAATGCGTGCTGCTAGTCGAATAGCCGTGATGTGGCAATCATCCATAAGTCGTTGATGAAGACGCTGGTGTTGTATCCCTGTTAGGTGTTGCAGTATCTCGCCAGTAGGGAAGTGAATAGGAGGTATGATGCCAAGGTAATAAAAAGATCGTGCAGTGGGCCAACAAGATGAGTCTGCAAAGAGATTCATTATTATTGTCATGATCTCGGGGAGGTTTCGAGGGTTCAACTGGAAGGTTTCGAGGGTGGTACAAACGGCAGCACGGAGTGACTGAGTCGCGTCATCGCGGAATTCAGCAAAACGTGGGCAAACCGTAAAGAGGTGGTGTGGTGTTTCGAAACATTGACAGTTGAAACGACACCAGGGTTGTTGTAGAGTGCCGAGACGAGCTGATAGAGTGTATGCAGAGTCGAGTTGGTTGGATCGGCTATAGAGTTGAATAACGGCCGAATATGATGAGAGAGCACAAAGGTAGGGATATTGAGGTGGGCTGTTGGCATCATATAGGAGGTGAGAAACAATGCACAGAGGATAGGTAGACATGTTCCGAGACAGGGCTTGATCGATGTGGGTGGCTAGGTTGGATTCGATGAAGCCGCTGAATGAGGAATAGGGTGTAAACAGATCCATCGTGAATGTGGGAACAGGTACTGCGGGAGGTGGCGCAAAGAACCGTTGTGAGGATGAGGCAATGTGGTCTGCGAGACAGTTCAGTGCACTGGGTAACGATGTTGATGATGTATGGGCACGGACATGTTCTAGGCGTGGGGTTGCAGTGGGGACTTGGGCAGGAGAAGGAGATGTAGGACGAGGGGATGTAGGACTACGAATATTAAGGATCCAACAATAGAGGGAGCAGGCGGGGTGTGATGTAAGTGAGGTAGAAGCGTTGAAACTGTTAATGAAATGGACGGAATTGAGATGGTCAGTGTATACTGTTGTGGAGGCCCCGTTGTCTATTCCTGCTAATCCAAAATCCTCAGCATCTATTCCTGCATTTCTTGTGAATGAACATTGTGTTTGATGTTGCCGAGCGAGCAAGAATGCTGCTACTATGCCATAGGCCTCGCCTTGGAGGATTGTAGGTCGAGGACCGAAGGCATTAAGCGAGGCAGAGAACACGTTGCCATTGGCGATGACAGCAAAGTTGACTGAAGAAGAATGTCCATGGTTAACGTGTGAAGCATTGGAAGAAAAGAGGTGTCTGGGGGCTTGGTGTGGGAATGCGGACGAAAACTGAGAGAGCGCAAGAATAATGTGCTCAGCGAGATACTGGCGGAATCGAAGAAGCAGAAGACTACCCCGTCGTTTACTTCGTCTGGACCTACTCGCAAGCAGGTCTTGATCCAATACTCTGGCCCTGGGGAGCGCCCCAAGGACAGCAAAATCGTTGAGCTTCGCGACAAGATCGACAAAGGACTCCGAGATGCAGCCAGGACCCTTCGGGTCCTGTCTGCCTCTCGTGCGTACGAGGGCATTTCCCTCGCTACCTCTGGTGTGGCCAACGAGGCCGACCTGAACGTTATCCGTGGATTCGTCCATGCTATCACCCCCACATCCGACACCCTTGACGTGTGGGTTGGGCTCCCCACCTCGAAGTCTTATCTTAAGGCTCTCGATCTACCTGCGTTCAGTGATTACAACACTAGGACCCCCACCAATGTGACGGAGGTGAAGATGGCGATGCTCGCCTCTCCTCTGTCCATGGATATCATGCTCGCGGGCCCCCTCGCGTCATCCGCAACTCGAAGGCGAGCTCTACCGCTCACGCCTTCTTCGAAATATACGACTCTCAATCGGGTCAACGCGCGAAGCGTCTTATCAACAAGACCTTCATGTTCCGTGGCAGGGTGATTCTCATTCGCCCAACCACCGTTAGCCCGGGTCCCCCTCTGCACTCGATGCTGGAGGTGGGGCCACCCGAGAAACTCCTGCAAAGCACGCCAGCCGATCTGTGCGCGCTGCTCTGGCCCGCACGAGGTGGAGGTGCATCGCATCGCCGCCTCGTGCTGCAAACCTCACCCGGAGGCTAAGCCCCCGACCAAAGGCACTCCGCTTGGTACGGACTGCCCCCACGCCGCGCGGTGCCCTTCGTGCCGCAAGGATCATTGGGCCACTTCGAGCCATTGCTCGTTCTGGCGTCACCGCTTCGTCCGTCCGTGGATTGAGGCTAAATATGCTGAGGTACGTGATTTTTGGTTAAATCGTCGTCCCACCCATCGCTCACATAACATAGCTTAATGCCAGTACAACCCATGCTGGATGAGGTGCGGGTGTTGAGTTGGAACGTGGCCAGGGACGGGATGTCCCTGGATGTAATTCTATCTACATGTAACAACATCTATGATATTATATTCGTTCAAGAACCCCCTTGGCGACACATAAGGACCGCCCCGTCTGCTAAAACCAGAAAGGGCGAGGATGTCATAGGCGCACCGAACCACCCAGATTGGCTGGCAATGGTCCGTGCGCCCACTACTGCTGATGAGCGACCCCGGGTTATGACCTACGTTTCGACTAGGCTAGCCCGATATCGTCCGTCGTTACGAAGGGATGTGATCGATCACCCCGATATACAGGTCCTGTCACTCTCAACAAGTGCCGAGACCTTCTTTTTGATGAACGTCTACTCTGACGCGGACCATGGGGCCATTAATTGGCTCAAGGCCCACGACACTGCACTTCCTCGCTTCCATTTCATGGGCGGGGACTTTAACGCACACTCCGAGGACTGGGACGAAGGTCACAGTGGTCGGGAGGGATGCGCTCTCTCACTGCAGCAGTCCGCTGCTATTCTTGGGCTTGAACTGGCTGCTTTTGGCAACCCAGGGCCCACGCACATACCAAGAGATCCCACCAAGCGCAAAACGGTGATCGATCTCGCTTTCGTCCCACCTAACCAGGTGATTGACGGTACTGTTGTCCGCTGCCCGGACATTCAACTCAAATCGGACCATATTCCGATTTCGATCACACTGGACATCTCTCCCGCCCCTAACGGGGCGGTTCGGATGTCTCTTCCTACTGATGATGTTCCGGCGTTCATCAATTCTATAAGCTCGGGGCTTCGGGCTATCGACCCGACTGCCCCTCTTAACACCGAGGAACAGGTCGAGGCTGCTGCGCAAGCGGTGGCTTTGGTCTTCTCTTCTGCATGGGAGTCCCATGCTAAAGAGTCCTTTGTTACCCGGCGATCTAAGCCCTGGTGGACCCAGGAGTGCTCAGACGCCCTTGACACGTTCCGGCGCAGTCGCCTGCCGAGGACTGGAAATCCTTTCGGAAGACCATCCGAGATGTCAAGCGCGAGTTCTTTGATCAACGGATCCATGAGATCGCGTCTGCTAACAAGCGCCCGTGGGACCTCATGAACTGGGTCCAACAGCGCAAGCTTCCTCCTTGTGAGGCTCTCCACTATCGTGGCGAGCCTTGCAATGACATGCCCGCCCTTTGGGACGCGCTCCACGGTACCTACAACTCTGCGTCTGACAGAGTGTTTGATGCCAACTTGTTGAACTCTCTCCCTACTTTACCTGTTAGGGAGTGGGTCCGTTTTCTGCGCTGGAACTCACAGAGGCTCTCTCTGCGTGTTCTGGTCTGTCCGCTCCGGGCCGGATCATGTCAATTGGTCCCACCTGAAGGGGATAGTACGTCGCGACCCTCATTCCATTGAGGTCTTACTCTCGATTGCCAATGCCTGCATGCGTGTGGGTTATTGGCCATCTGTATTTAAGGATTCGCTCTCGGTGATTATTCCCAAACCGAATAAGCCGTCCTATTCTGCACCTAAGGCATTCAGGCCTATTGTTCTCCTGAATACCGTTGGTAAATTAATTGAGAAAATGATCTCAAATCGCATTCAGTTCGACGCTGTCGGGCTGGATATTTTCCATCCTAACCAGGTGGGTGGAGTGCGTCAGCGCTCCACTGAGGATGCTGGGCTCTTCCTGACACACATTGTGCGCGCAGGCTGGGCTAAGGGTTTAAAGACTAGCGTGGTCGCCTTTGACCTCGCTCAGTTTTTCCCTTCACTTAATCACGACGCGCTTGTGATTATTCTACGGAAACTTGGCTTCCCTCCTTTGGTGGTCAAGTTTTTCGCATCTTATCTGGTAGAGAGGAAACGCGGTATGCGTGGAACTCCTTCTTATCAGACCCGTTACAGGCGGACGTGGGGGTGGGCCAGGGATCGGCCTTGTCCCCTGTTTGTCGGCTGTCTACCTGGCGCCTATCATGCGCCTGTTCGAGAAGCGGTGCCTCGACCTTGGGTTGAGGGTTGACCTCCTCTCGTATGTTGACGACGGCACACTCATCGTGCAGGATGAGTGGCTGGATCATAATATTGCGATGCTTAAGAAGGCATACGCTGTTATCTTCGAGCTGTTCAAGGCATTTGCTTTGGCGCTCGAACACGACAAGTCTGAGATCTATCATTTCGATCGGTCTCATGCTTATTATAATCCTAGTATCGATCTCGGGTATGCACCTTACACCGGAGATCGGGCTAATTATCTCAAGCCCAAACCGTATTGGCGGTACTTGGGCTTTTACTTTGACCGCAAGCTCACCTTCAATGAGCATGTGCGTTATTACTCCACTAAGGGATTCACATCGGTTGTGTCGATGAAGATGCTTGGTTCCTCTACTCGGGGGCTTCTGCCTATGCAGAAGCGACTCCTATACCGCACCTGTGTGGTCCCCATATTTACGTATGGGTATCGCATGTGGTTTTTCAAGGGTGCCCGCAATAAGGGCCTCATCAAACAGCTTACGCAGGTCCAGCGTAAGGCTGCTCTTTGGATTACGGGTACATTCTGTACTTCGCCTTCGGGAGGGGTGGAGGCCCTTGCGGGCCTCCTACCCATCCCTATACTTCTCGAAAGACTGCGCGACCGCTCTACGGTGCGGGTCGCCACTCTTTCGGACACCCATCCGATTCGGTCATTCATGGCTGGGTCATCACTTAAGCGCGCAACCCCCCATCCTATGTCAGTTGAACGCATGCCTGCCGCCCATCGCCGCAAGGTGACGGGTGCTCTTATGGATAATGTAAATTATTCCAGTGTCCCTGTTGAGTCTACGGAGCCTTTTGCTCCTGAGGCTCGTCCGGGTTATCGACTCCTCGATCGGTATGCCGATCGGTTCAAATGGCTTTCCAAGCCACGCTTTAGCAGGTCCGAAGATCCTGAAGCGGCTTGGAAGCTTATCCTGGATGCGTCTCTCGAGTCTCTCGAGGACGATCCAGACGCTGCGTATGCTGGTGTTGACGGCTCCTGCCCTCCGGGGTGGCAAGCCGCCACTGGCGTCGTTATCAAGCGGCAGGGCGCACAGGTTTATTCTGGGTGTCATGCTGCCGGGAGGGCCTCATCTACGGATGCAGAGCTTTTTGCTATTCGCGTAGCCATCTCCAATGCCGTTGGCTTTGGGGATGTCAAACGCGTTACTATTTTCACTGATGCGATGCATGCTGCGCGCCTCTCAGTGGATCCCTCTCCGCACTCTTTTCAGTCTCAGTCGCTGATGGTGTGTCGTATACTTGAGCCGTGGTTCAGGCGCTCGCCTGACCACAAGGTTACTTTTATCGAGTCTCCCTCCGACATGGAGTGGGGCATTCAAAACGAAGCACACGATCTCGTTGCTGGTATGCGCGGCGTCGCCGTCGTCCCTACCACCAAACTCTCTCTCCAGTATGTCCGCGACTTCGTGGACAAATCGGCACGCGCAGATTGGAAACAAAGAGTTTCTGATCAGCCATTTCTGCTTGGCTCCAACTTTATGGAGCTGCAAGGGTTGAACGGGGACCCTGTCCAGCCTAGTCCCACTCGCGGGGGACCTTGGCTTGAAGCTGGCAGTCAGAGTGTTTCGCTCTTTGCCCGCATGTGCCGTTTAATTACGAATCATGCGCCGATCGGCTCGTACTACGAGCGGTTCAAAATCGATGACCCTAGGGCCCTCGGTTGTGAGTGTGGGGTTTATCCTCAGACTCGCGATCATATATTCAAGTGCAAGAAACAGCCTTGGACTCGCCGGAAGCCGAAACTCGTTTCGGAGCTGGCGACTTATTTGTTGGAGCACCCTACGGCGTTCTCCTTCTCCCGGCACCCAGCTGGAGTCGGATGAGGGACTCTGGGCGGGGGGCGATTCTGGGTGCGAGCGGCGCCGCGGTCAAAGCGGCCTGTTGCCCACAGGTGTTTCTGCATTGAGTCACAGTGATGGCGGACTTCGCGAGAGGCGAGAGGGCTGGTCGTTCCAGTCCTGGCGGGGTCGACTCCCTGAGTTGGCTTCGTGCATCACTTGCAGAGGACCTGACCTGGTTGACGGCGGTGGGGGCTTCGGCCCCTGCTTAGCTATGACCACGTTGATTTTACCGGTGAATCGGGGAGGGCCTGGCAGGCTCTTCTCACATCTGGATGACCCCCCTGTCCATCCCAATATTCCTATCTGCCGTTCGTGCGGTAGCGTTAACAACGCCGCAACGACGGACATTCTGTAGTTGCGAGACTACCTATCTGGGTTTCAGGCGGCTGCGCCGTCTCACCCGCGCCGCGCTCGCGCGCGTCGCATGCTCGCCGTCGAGCCAACTTCTTTCTTTTGCACGCGTAGTATACCGCCTTCGTTTGTATTAGTTAGAGACCGGACTGCTTTCGTGCACCGGTATAAAATTGTTGATTTAAAAAAAAAAAAAAAAAAAAAAAAAAGATACTGGCGGAATAGTTGAGGGAAAAGAAGGGTGATATCAGGATAGGAGAGAGAGGATAGGTAGGATGGAAGAGAGGAGAGCCAGGAGGAAACAATAGGCCAATCTCTTGCAATCAAATTCTGGGCTGGCGAAAAGGCCAAGTGGAAAGGACAGAAAGTGAGCGGTAGATAGGAGGTAAGGTCGAGATCCCATTGGCCAAGTTGGGAGAGGAAAGTAAACCCATATCTGTAAAGATTGGACACAAGGCGACTTGGCAGATGATGGTTGATTGGGAGAAGGTTGTTAAGGTGGTGGAGAGATACAGAACTGAGAAGGATGTAGCTGAGATCAGTAGAGAGTAGGGAAGTGTGGGTCTGTTGAAGGTTTGTGAAAGCGTGGATCCATGTTGCTAGTAGGTAACAGTGGAGGCGGGAAAAGGAGCAGGACTGATTGGGTAAGGTAAGGGGTGACTGACATTTGTTATATAAACATGTCCAGTCTGCGAGCGAGATGTGAGCCATATTCTGAAAAGAGGGAATGTGATGGTTAAGGTCTCGCTGGAGGCCAGCAACTGAGAGAGAGTCATTAAGGCGGGAGGAGAATCCAAGGCCCCAGTTGTCGATTGGGGCAGTAAGGATGGAGGTGCGAAAGTGGAATGGCATTCCCAAATATGAGTGAACTTTGTGAGCAATTTGCTGGTCAAGTGCAGCAGCATGCTTGGAGGATATCGTTTGAAAACTCAGCAAAGGTCGAAGTTTGGAGACCAAGCATTGTGATAGGATTCGTCACAGAGCCATCACAGGAAGTGGTCGAGACAAAAGCGAAAAGGTAAAGTTCGAGACTAAGTCCTGCAGATGTTGGAAATAGAGGTCTGGGCGATTAATTGGAATGCAGAGGAACACTGTGTTGCTAGTTGTCACAGGGACTGAGTGCAGTCTAGTTTCATTGGAGGAAGGGTTTTCGGGTTTGACGGATGGTATATCAACAGTTTGGTCGGTTGGGATGGTAGGAGGGAATTCGGGTGCACGGTAAGCATAGAACATACTTTTATGCCATTCTGTTTCCCAACCATAAGTGGCCTGGAATCGATCAGCAAGATGAGCAATGTAAAGCATGGTAGACATGCTTGATGTTATGACCAAGCTGTCGTCCATGGCCTCGACCATGCAAATTGATTGGGATAGATGGTCGGCGGGGGTGTGAGGTTGGGCGAGGCAGGCATTGTGAGACCAGATTGTAATATGGCCAGCATGGTGCATAATGAGGTCGGATATCCAATGGTTTGCCAAACTGGTGGTGAGGGTACATTTGAGAGGAGAGAGAGAGCCTCCTTGCTTGGTGACGCCATTTACTATAAAGGGTTCAGTGAAACCGTAGGCAGTTTTGACATGATAGGGCACATTTTCCTAGGAGGAATGGTCGAGGTCGGAGATAGTAGATGGAAGGCCATATGCCTCAAGTGCGTCGTAGAAGCCCTGGGGTTCTAGCATATCAAAACTCTTTTTCTGGTCTCGCTGGAGAATATATAGGGGGATATTTTCACGTTCAGCCCAGCATTCCATCTGAGATATGAAGGAAAGGAGGTCACAACCCTGGACACCTGGTTGCATTGTGAGTTGACATTCTGGGATGACCGAGTGCTTTGCAATGTAAGGCATGAGGAGCGAGTTGAGCCAACCGAAGACAAGGTTGAGGAGAAGGTTATTACATGCAATACCACAGTAGTTCTGTAGAAAAACGGAAGGACCATGCTTGTGAATGGTGGAAATATTGGTTTGTTTTACACAATCGGGGAAATGAGAGCAGGTGATGATGTAGTTAAGCAAGTCGAGCACTGCCTCAAGTGCACGATCACCTAACCGTTTGACAAACCATTTCTCCCATCCATCAGAACCTGGGGTGGGCTTGGGGTTGCCCTTTGATAAGATCCGTCAGAGATTGTTGAGGGTCATAGGGCAAGGCCAAGTAAATGGGTCAGAGGATGTGCGGTCTTTTACAGCTTTTACAGCAGAACAGGTTAGCCAAGGCTTATCCTGGGGTGGCCGCTGTGAACGTGTGTAAAGAGTTTGAAAATATTCTGCAGTAGTACGCTTAATATTCTCTTCTCCAGTTCAGAGGTTCTGTAAATTGGAATCAGGCGAAGGGGAAAGCGCAAGGGGTAGTGCCGAGTATTTTCGGTCAAATAACATCTTTGCTGAACTGCCCTTCAGCACAGATGAAATCTTTGCAGAAGAGGTTTTCTGCTGACGAGTTTTGAGTTCGCAACACTCTTCAGAAAAACAAATCTTGTGGAGCATGCGATGAAGGTGCCATAGATAGTCCCAGAAGTGGGTGGCAGAATCCTCAGGGGGTCAATGGGAGGCATAGAAGCTGGTGAAATAGGATCGGACCCATGGTGCAGGAGGGTAGGTATTTTGGCCACATGCCAAGAATGTGTTCATAGCTGCGATTAGACAGTTGATGCATTGGTTCTCTTGAAGAACAAGACGGATGGTCGGGTTAGTGGGTTTGGTTGTACGATATGGGGTTCTTGAAGTAGGGAGAATAAAAGCAGTGTGCGCAGCTGAGATGAAGATTTGAGAAAGAGAAGAATATCTCTTCTCAAATTGTAGGTCATCGGTGATATTGGCAAGTGGACTTGGTTCAGAAGAGATGGCCTCATCAACGATTTGAGTGAAAGTGTCAGAGGGATAGCGAAAATGAGGGGCATAGGAGGAGGGCGGTTTTTCCTCAGGAATCGCTGGAGTACCGGAATGTGGAGGTGCTGAGAGGACAAGACAGGATGTGATAGGTCGATGGTCTGTACAAGGGATAAAGGCCCGCATAGTTTCAATCAGGCCAGATACAACACCAATGCGAGATGATGCCACACAGTCAATAATGCTGCATGGTGTGCAATGGACAGCACCAGAGTATGCACTGGAAAATCCCTGATGAGTGTATTGTGTATGGAGATTAGGTTGAGGCTGGATGGACCAAAGATCGATGCCATCGACATGATTGAGGAAGTCCATATATGCGCGGTGGGCAGGAGTCATGGTGTAAGATTGAGCACTGGTCTCCACGGAGGATAGTGTTGCATTGACATTGCCTATGGTTGACCACGAGAAGGGGGAGCTGTTGCAGAAATCTATAATCGAAGGCCAGAAGAGTGAGTTGTCATCATCAGTGGTCCCAGGATCCCAGGGTGCATAAAGCCCAATGAGCCAATGTGTGAAACAATGGCCAGTGGATGTAGGGATCATGAGATCAAGAGCTACAGTACGACCAGAAAGATGGGCAGGTAATGAGACAAGTTGAGAGGAAAATAGCCCAGCGCAAAAGCCTACAATTACCCCCCATTTTCCAGCATTTCGCGAGTTTACAGGGCAGCCGGGACTCTCATAGAAGTCATAGCCCTGTGAACGGAGATGGCCCAACTGAGAGGAAACATGATGTGTGGTCTTTGTCTCACTAATCACGAAAGCATGGGGTTGGGAGGCAATGATCATCTCCTCGATAGTGGCGATCTTTGAAACATCAGCCAGTCCATTGGCGTTAATGGCTATAGTGCGGAAAGGTAAAGGACTGGCAGTGATGGCCACTTTTATTAGGGAGAGAAATATGAAAATTAACAAAACAAATAAAAGAAGAGGAGATGGGTGAGAGTTATAGCGGCAGGGCGAATGATTTTGTAAAGGAAAATGAAATTTAAAGCTCAAAGAAAGAAGATAAGGAGAAGAAGTAGAATAATTCTCGTCTGACCGATGCCTATTAATGTAGTAAGGACATAGTATATGGGAGCGGAGGGATGCGGGCCATAATTTGTCCACAAGCATTGAGGTATCAATGCGAGATTTTACTATGGCGATCGGAGGAGAGGCATTAAAATAGAAAGAAAGAGAATGAGGAAGTGGAAGATGTACCTGGCGAGGATTGTTGTGATCGTCAATTTCCATCAGGGCATTCGCGGCCTTGGAAGTGTTAGTTCCCCGCATATTCTCAATTCTAACAGCATGCTCAGCCCTGTTAATGCCCTTGTTGTTCTCGCTGTCAGTATCATTGTCTTCCATTGATGATCTGGCACGTTTGTTTGAAATGGTAGGCTGTGGAGAGACATTGGCCATGGGAGGAATGTCGCCCTGGGCATGAGCAATGTCGGAAACAAACGTACTGGCAGCAGGGACAACGGGAAGGAGGCGCGAGTGGAGCGCAGCAAGGTTAGTCATCATCTGATCTACAGTGGCCTCAGAAGATCTGATATGGCCATTCAGTGAATTAAGGTGGTCCTGAATGGCGAGGCGACCTTCATTGGTTGTCGTGAATGCTAGGAGCAGGGTACTGTCCGCAGTTGCCTGCAGGGCAAACATTTTCGCTTCAGCGGATCGGAGTTGAGACTCAGCCTGGTTGATAAGTTGCATGTTGGATAAGTGTTGGATAAGAGAAGCCTGAGTTTGATTGAAAGCCATTGACCCAGCAGGTTTGTCAAAAACACGTGACATCTGGAAAATGCCGCAAAGGGACTTCGTGATTGACGCGCGTCTCAGAGGCAGTTTCGACATTCGTGACCGGTTCTGACAGAAATTCAATAACATAAATTCAATGCAATACTTTAGGTAGTTTTATATATTCATAAGGTCAATTAATATTGAAAAAGAAAAGAAGACCTAAGCCAAAAAAAAACCCCCTTATACTAGGTTATATAAGTTAGTCCATTTCCCTCTGAGGACATGATGCATCTTTCAGTCGTGAGAAGGCCGCTCAACTTGAGACATGTAGCCCATGGTGTTCTTTACCCATCTCCTTTCAACTTCTGATTGAGGGAGTTTGACGTGATCTGGAAGCGGAGAACTCATGGTAAGATCGATGACCTCGGGCTCTGGGTTGTAGGTGCACTTTGGTGAGTTGTTATTTACTTTCTCATCCTTGGAGCTTGGCCGATATCTTCATTTTCTGGATGAAGGAGGAGATGTCATTGTTTCCCCAACAGCAATAGCACTGCTGATTGCGGAATTTGACCTTCCCACCAGTTCCTTCCACCCGCCATCGCCTTCGAGAACCTTCTTATCACCTGACCAAGTATTGTCATCACCGTCCATAATGCTGCCATCTGGTTCAATGTATTCTCCATGGTCTGAGCCTTTGACAACCAAGGCTGGGTGTCAGTAAATCGGAATGACATGACGACGTACGATATTCCTAAACAAGCACATTTCAGGAGTACCAACAGCCTGCATGAGATGCTTGCACAAATGGTGACAGTGGTATTTTTGCTGCCCGCAGTTACATGTCCACTTGCTGACATCTGTTGTATAGGGTTTATCACTGACTGTCATCTTCAAGAGTGTGATCCAGGATTCCTTGAAGGCGCTCTGATATGTAGTCAATGGTTTTGACTGACCCAAGCAGTGAGTGTCGATGAGAATTTGTGTTTGAGCATAGTATGACGGAGTGACCTTGTAGATCAGGATCCAGATGAGATGGTCTAGTCGGGATCACAGAACACTGTGAAGATAATTGTGTTTCAGCTGTCGCCAGAAGTTTTCAACACCCATAGTTGTTCGAAGCTGTGAAAGATAAGGTGAAGTCGATCTTGCCCAAAGCTTCCACATTTTTGAAGAGTACCAACTTGTCCACATATAGCCTCAGACTTCTTGAAGGCTGCACTTATGGCAAAAATCATACATCTCAAAAACAGCAGCCCGACGGATCTCATCTGTGGTGAGGGAAGTCTCGCAGCATTCCGGGAATAATGGATGCTGGCAGAAATGTTTTGTGAATAGGTGGAGGATCTGCTTGCAGTGTGTGGAAGGGCAAAAGACATAGTTGGGGTCAGGTAAAACTGTCTCATCTGCATCAAACATCCAGTCTGGGCTGTCTTCGGAATCCTGTGCATTGCCGTCGACTAATTTATTAACTTGATCAACTAAATTGCCTTCTGTTTCTGCATCTTCTTGGTCACCTGAAGCTGCATCTGCACTTGGACATGGAATAGTCTGAACGTGCCCATTTAATTGTAAAGCCGGTTGCTGCACTAGTGGCAGCAGCGGAGGCTTGTTTGCATTCATAATAACACCTCCAAGAAAAATGGTAACCCTTGGGATGAGCTTCTGTGGGATGTATTGTGACTGCGACTGTAATTAGATGTTAGATAAATTAACTTGCTATAGCAATGGATATAACACATCTTTCCAGCAGGATCTTTAATCTGCGCACAAGGAACAAAACTTTCGTCAATCCAGGTGAATTCTGCTTTCGCTTCCTGTGCATTGTAGAATTTTGGACGCCTCCGAAGAATAGATAGCCATGTTTTTATTGCCCATAAATAATGCCAAAAGCAAAGCTGGCATTTGGCCTTCAGAAACTTTGCCATAAATGCATTGATTTCAGAGAAATCCTTGTCAGTGAGCATGAATATGGCTCGGACATGCCAGTTCTTCTGAAAATGCTCCAAAAGCTGTTCAAGGTAATATTGCTTTCCTCCAGGTTCAGCACCAGTAGCAGAATGGATAAGAAGATATCCTAATAGACACCCTGATCCAGCGACTTCTCCAAGAAGAGCATAGACCTCAAAGTTGGATCCATTCGTGTTGACTATACAATTAAATCAATGTAGGTAATTGAAAATAAGGTGTATTTCTCACAAGCAGAGTCAAGAGAGAGCTCTTGGACTTTTCCTCCCCATTTTTTAAGGACTTCATTTCAATTCCTCCCAAATTGCAACAGACAACTTATCTGCCTTCTCCCTTGAATTCTTCCCATCTAATGTTGTTATATCCACAAAAGCAATGAAGGAGTGAATGTCTTCTGTGGCTGTAAGTGTGTCAACGAATTGCTGAAGAGTGAGATTTCTGAATTCTTTGCGAAACTGTTCATGTTCTTTATCCTTGTTCTCCTTCTGCAGACCGTGCCCTCTGTTTGACATGGGATTCAGCTCTTTTTACTGAGCATTCCTTGCAGCCTTTCTGAAATCTGTCGCGTGTCTGGACAAAGTTGTCTGCATTCAATTCTTTGACTTTGTGGCAATATCCACACGTCCAAGTCACATCGACCATGATTAATGATGCGCCAAAGTTAAAAATAGCAAAAAGAAGCCAGGACAGTGTCATAAGTGCAGGGTCAGATAGAAGCTGAGGCGTGTTGGATGTGTCAGGCTCGGGTGTGACAAACGAGTGATGTCTTCCAGAAAAGACAACCCATTACAGAAATACCCCAAGACAAAATCACCCATAACTTTTTTGGGCTGATGATTGAATTTATTTCCTTTGAGATATATATTCCCTAGATGTTACCCTTCAATAATCTGTTTTCATAACTTAAATAACTATCACAAACATTCTTTAATTGAAGATACAAAAAAGGCTCTATCAAGCCTCTGACATACACATCAATCACATCGTAAGTCCATTTGCGGCGTCTTCCAGAGGTCACATGTTTTCGACAAACCTGCTGGGTCAATGGCTTTCACTGGATCAGAGCCATCTGCCTCACAGCTGCTCACCCAGAGTCAGCAGACAACAGACAAGTGGTACAAGTCCATGAAGACAAAGAAGGGATATGCAGGATATGTGAAGGGTGGAAAAGCATGGCTGCTTAATTGATGGTCCAAGAAGCCAGAAAGCGACGATACAGCCACCTATAGCTTCCACCAGACGCCTCTAATTAGAGAAGGAGCCTTGGTGAGTGGCCACCTCTAAGTAGAGGTATAATCCAAGCATTGATCTGGGCGAAGCGCCCTACACTGCAGACACCCCGCTCCAACCTAAGCCGTTTTGGCGATATTTGGGGTTCTATTTTGACCGCAAGCTCTCATTTAATAAGCATGTGCACTACTACTCGACCAAGGATTTTACATCAGTTGTTTCAATGAAAATGCTTGGATCTTCTACTAGGGCCTGATGCCCATCCAGAAGTGTCTCCTTTACCGTACGTGCGTTATTCTCATAATTACATATGGGTATCGCATGTGGTACTTCCGTAAGGCCTGTTGTAAGGGCCTAATGGCACAACTCACTAACGTCCAGCGTAAGGCTGGACTTTGGATCACTGGGTGCTTCCGCACCTCATCCTCGGGTGGCGTTGAGGCTCTTGCGGGCCTCCTTCCCATCCCCATACTCTTGGATAGGTTGAATTCCAGGGCCATTGCCCGGATTTCGGTTCTGTCTGACACACACCCGGTCCGCTCTTTTATGGCGGGCCCTCTCCTGAAGAAGGCCATCCCTCATTGGAGGGCCATCGAACATATCCCTGTCGATCACTGTCATAAAGTGACCAGCGGACTTATAGGGAACGCACTGTTTCACCCATCTGGTCTGGAGACTCTGGAGCCATTTGCTCCAGATGCCAGGCCTGGTCATTGTCTCATGGATCGGCATGCGAGCTGGTTCAAGTTTCTTAACTACCCAACTCGCTCCGGGGCTGCAGACCCTGAGGCGGCTTGGAAAATCATACTGGATAAGCTCATCGAGAAGTGCGATGACAAACCAGGCACCATCTACGCTGGAGTCGATGTCTCGGTCCCCCCGGGGCCCTGGCAGGCAGCTACTGGTGTTGTACTTAAGTGGCAGGGGGCACAGGTCTTATTCAGGTGCCACTCTACTGGGTGTGCTATCAGCACTGATACTGAGCTCGCCGCCATCGTGATTGCCATCTCCGCCGCTGTTGCATTCGGAGATGTCACACGTATTGTCATATTCACTGATGCGATGCATGCTGCGTGCCTATCAGTGGACCCTTCCCCACATTCGAATCAGGCTTCGTCCCTGAGCATCTGTCGGACACTTGAATGATGGTTCCACGGTGGCGGTAACCGTAAAGTCGTTTTTGCAGAGTCTCCCTCCGACATGGAGTGGGGCGTTCACCAAGAGGCTCATGACCTCGTTGCAGGGTTTCCAGGGGTGCATGTCACCCCGGATGCTCCTCTGTCAATCACCTGGCTCAAAGCCAAGGCTGACCAAACTGCGAGGGCTGTCATCAGTTAATGAGCAGCATTTCTTACTTGGTTCCAACTTCCTGGAACTGGAGGATCTAAAGGGTAATCCTCTCCGTCCGACCCCCGTTCGTGGTGGGCCGTGGCTTGAATCGGGTGGTCGCAACTCTCAGTTGTTCGCCTGCATGTGCCGTGTGATAAAGACTCATGCTCCGATCAGCTCGTATTACGAGTGGTTCAGAATCGACGACCCATTGGCCCTCAGGTGTACGTGCGGGGTTTATCCTCAAATGTGCACTCATCTTTTTGGGTGCCCCAAGTTCCCGATGCTGCCTCACAGGGCGCCGCACCTAGTGTGGGGTCTTGTGAAATTCCTGGAAGACAATGTGAATGTGTTTGCTTTCAACCGGCCTCCAGCTGGAGTCGGATGAGGGACTTCAGATGGGGGGCGATCCTGGGTTCGAGTGGGGCTGCGGTTAAAGCGTCCTGCTGCCCACAGCAAGTTTCTGTCATTCAGCAGCAAAGTTCCGCAAGTGCCTAGGGCCCTGGTCGTTCCAGGGCCAGTGGTGTTGACTCTCTGAGCCGGTGTCATGTGCTGTTTGCAGAGGACCCGACCTGGTCGACGGCGGTGGGGGTTTCGGCCTCTGCTTAGCTATGACCACGTAGATTTTACCGGTGAATCGGGGAGGGCCTGGCAGGCTCTTCTCAGATCTGGGTGACCTCCCTGTCTCCCCAATACTCCTTATCTGCCATACGTGCGGTAGCGTTAACAACACTGCAACAGCGGCCCACCTGGGCTGCAAGGCCCATAATTTGGATTTCAGGCTGCTGCGCAGTCTTTCTTTTGTAGTTGTAGTGCAGCATACAATTGTATTAGTTAGACAGCCAGACTGCTATCGTGCACCGGTTTTATAAATTGTTGATTTAAAAAAAAAAAAAAACAAATAACTAGTTACTCACTCTGGACTTCAGCTTGCTATAGCTCCTCTGTCCCTCGCTTCGAGTTGCTCATACTTGGCACACAGTTGCCTCACACGTTCCTGCACTCGCCACCTTTAACAGCCACAGGGGCAACGTGGTAGTCAACTTGTCCGTAGCGTGAGATCCGCTGGGCAGATCGGCGCCAGGCCCGGGTTTGGGGGCCATTGGGTGTTTATCTTTTGATTGGTAAGGTAGCGCTCAGGAGCGCTCAACGAGGAGGAGCTGTGGAGGTCGATGTTGGTGTTGCTGAGTAGAATTCCCACAGTCGCTTGAAGTGGTTACCGAATAAGGAGGAGATGAAGTTCGCTCTTGCTCTGGAGCACGCGAAGTCGGAGATTTTCCACTTCGATAACACTGCTTCAGTTTATAATCCTGCCATTGATTTGGATGAAGAACCCTACACTGGGGGCAAGTGGCTCAAGCCAAAGCCGTTTTGGCAGTATCTTGGGTTTTATTTCGACCGCAAGCTCACTTTTAAGGAGCATGTTTGGTATTACTCCACCAAGGGTTTCACGTCCGTTGTGGCGATGAAGATGCTTGGATCTTCTACCAGAGGGTTGATGCTGCTTCAGAAGCGCCTCCTCTACTGCACCTGTGTCATCCCCATAATTACCTATGGGTACCACATGTGGTACTTCCAAAAGGCTCGCGTTAAGGGCCTTATTGCTCAACTCACGAATGTCCAGCATAGAGCTGGTCTTTGGATCACGGGGTGCTTTCGCACCTCCCCCTCGTATGGAGTTGAGGCCCTTGTGGGCCTCTTACCCATGCACTTACTTTTGGATAGGCTGAATTCTAGGGCCATTGCCTGGATTTCAGTCTTGTCTGATACCCACCTGGTCCGGTCATTTATGGCGGGTCCTCTTATTAAGAAAGCTACTCCACACAAGTTAGCTATCGAACACATGACCGAACGGCACCATTCTAAGGTGTGGGGTGGACTTATGAGGAACGCACTATTCCACCCCTCTGGCTTGGAGCCTATGGAGCCTTTTGCTCCAGAGGCTAGGCCTGGATATCGTCTCATGGATAGGCATGCGAGCCGATTTACATGGATGGCTAAGCCGCGTATCAGCAGGGCTGAAGACCCTGATGCTGCATGGAAGATCGTACTGGACAAACTCATCGAGAAGTGTGACGATGAGCCAGGAACTGCATATGCTGGTGTCGACGGCTCGGTCCCTCCGGGGCCCTGGCAAGCCGCCAACGGCATTGTTATTAAACAGCAGGGTGCTTTTTTTTTTTTTTTTTTTTTTTTTTTTTTAAATCAACAATTTTTATTCCGAAGCACGATCGCAGCTCGGACTCTAACTAATACAAACGAGTACGCTACAATACCCAATGCAAAAGAAAGAAATTGGTCGCTCGCAGGGGAGCGTGCGGCGCGCGCGAGCGCGACGCGGGCGAGACTGCGCAGCAGCCTGAAACCCAAATGACGGACCTCGCAGCCCAGGAAATACAAACGCGCAGCGTTGTTAACGCTACCGAACGTAAGGTAAATATGGATTAAAGGGTGGACAGGGGGGTCACCCAGATGAAGTCAGAGCTTGCCCGGCTCTCCCCACTTCGTTGGCAAACTCGACGTTGTCGTTACACCATGGCGGGTCCTCCAAATGATGCGTGCCATAGACTCAGAGAGTCACAAGCGAAGCCATGCAACGAACACGGCTGCGGCCCTCGCGGGATTTATCACCGAAGTTTAGGGCCCCCCTTGCGGGGAGCCCTATTGGCGCGAACCTCGGGATTTCGGCGGGGATTAGAACCCCGCTTACTCAACCAACGACCAGCTTTATCCGTCGAACTCCGCCCAGTCGGTCGACCTTCACTCAGAAAGCCTTCCTATATGGTGCTGCTCCTTTTTTAGGGGCGTCTTACACGGCACCAGGGTCGGCTTACACCCAAGCTACGGCTTTGCCCTAGGGCCAGGGTCGATTTACGTCTCGAGCTACGGCTTTGCACCTCCCATATGGGTAACTGAACTCGGCCTGACTGCCTTCTTTCAGATTACCCGCGATTGCGCGCCAACACCCCGGCTTCAACTTAAGCCCGAACACGGTCTATTATACCGGGTCGGACCGACAGAGGATATAGATCTCTCGAGCCAGGTTAGAGGGACTACCTCAGCCTGCTACGGCCCAGCCGACACCGGGCGCTACCCTGGCCGTACCTTCCCGTCCCCCAGCATACGGTTCGTTTACACCTATGTCGCACAGCCCACAGGCCTCCCACATGCAATGGCGGCACGGATCCCCAGTATGTCCAGAGTCTCTGTCTTGCAGGAGGCGCCCCGGCTGTGCGGCCGGGGAGAACAGACTCCTACTAACGACTGGGTCCACATAATTCCCAGCGTCGGGTGTCCTGTCCCGGGTTTCGGCTGAGGTCCCTCACGGGGAGCCTAGCCCGGGTCGGATGGTTCTCAGGCCTATACCCAATATCTTATCGTGTCCTATCCTTTCGGCCCCTTGCGGGGTACTATCCTTGGTGCTCAACCTTAGTCAGCATTCCGCGGAATCGTTTGGACCCCGGACACTCCCACCACAGCCCACTGGCCTCCCACATGGTGTTCATCGCGCCCAACCCCTGCGGCGGCCCTTAGGCCATTGCTCCCTACAGCGAGGAGACCGTCCCACGGTGCACCTGCTACGCCCCACAACATGGCGGACGATTTACGCCAGCTCCAAAGTATGCCCCCATGTCACCCAAAGGGGACCGCAGTGGTCCGCCCAGGCCCCTTAGACCACGATACACCGACAACGCGCCCAGCGGCAGACGAATTACATCAGCATTCCACGGAATGGAACTCAGGTCACAAGCTTATGGTACTTGCTATGTGCAGGAATCGAACCCACAACCTCTCGGATGGTGCACAGCCACCCTTAAGGGCAACGCAGTAACCGCTAAGCCACCACGCCCCTAAACAGCAGGGTGCTCTGGTGCTTGCCAGGTGTCACTCTTCTGGTCGGGCTATTAGCACAGATGCTGAGCTCGATGCCATCTCGGTGGCCATCTCCGCTATGGTCGCATTTGGAGATGTCACCAAGATAGTTATTTTCACAGATTCGATGCATGCTGCTCATTTGTCCGTTGATCCGTCCCCGCATTCTCATCAGGGCTCCTCTCTGGTAGTGTGTTGGACAATTGAATGATGGTTCCAGGGGAGGGGAAACTGTAAAGTCATTTTTGCAGAGTCTCCCTCCAATATGGAGTGGGACATTCACCAAGAGGCTCATGACCTCGTTCTGGGATTTCCTGGGGTGCATGTCACCCCGGATACCCCTCTATCTACTGATTGGCTCAGAGCACAGGCTGATCAGGTAGCGCGGAAGGCTTGGTCAACAGAGATCGATGAGGTCCCCCACATGTTAGGTTCCAATTTCCTGGAACTAGAGGATCTAAAGGGTAATCCTCTCCGGCCCACCCCTGTTCGTGGAGGTCTGTGGCTAGAAGTCGGCGGCCGCAACTCTCAGTTGTTCGCCCGCATGTGCCGCGTAATAACGAATCATGCTCTGATCGGCTCATACTACGAGCGGTTCAAAATTGACGACCCGTTGGCTCTCAGGTGCATGTGCGGGAAATATCCACAGACTCGTGCACATATTTTCAAGTGCCCCAAGCTCTTGATGCTACCTCACAGGGCCCCATACCTAGTGTGGGGTCTTGAGAAGTTTTTGAGCGACAACCCTAGTGCGTTTGCATTCAATCGGCCTCAGGCTGGAGTCGGATGAGGGACTCTGGATGGGGGGCAATCCTGGGTGCGGTTGGGGCCTTGGCCCAAGACTTAGTGCCTGCAGGTGTTTTCAGTTTGGTGTGATAAATCCTGCGAGGGCTGCGGCTGTGTTCGTTGCATGGCTTCACTTGTGACTCTCTGAGTCTATTGCACACATCTTCTGGAGGACCCGCCATAGTGTAACGACAACGTCGAGTTTGCCAACGAAGTGGGGAGAGCCGGGCAAGCTCTGACTTCATCTGGGTGACCCCCCTGTCCACCCTTTTAATCCATATCTACCTTACATTTTGTAGCATTGACAACGCCGCACGTTTGTATTTTCTGGGCTGCGAGGTCCGCTATTTGGGTTTCAGGCTGCTGCGCAGTCTCGCCCATGTCGCGCTCGCGCACACCACATGCTCCCCTGTGAGCAAACAACTCCTTTCTTTTGCTTTGGGTATTGTAGCGTAGTCGCTTGTATTAGATAGGGTCCAGACTGCGTTCGTGCACCGGTATATAAATTGTTGATTTTTTTTTAAATCAACAGTTTATATTCCGAAACTCGAACGCAGCTCGGACTCTAACTAATACAAACGAGTACGCTACAATACCCAATGCAGAAGAAAGAAATTGGTCGCTCGCAGGGGAGCGTGCAGCGCACGCGAGCGCGACGCGGGCGAGACTGCGCAGCAGCCTGAAACCCAAATGACGGACCTCGCAGCCCAGGAAATACAAACGCGCGGTGTTGTTAACGCTACCGAACGTAAGGTAGATGTGGATTAAAAGGGTGGACAAGGGGGTCACTCAGATGAAGTCAGAGCTTGCCCGGCTCTCCCCACTTCGTTGGCAAACTCGACGTTGTCGTTACACCATGGCGGGTCCTCCAAGTGATTATTTTCAAGTGCAAAAAACAGCCTTGGACTCGCCGGAAGCCGAAACTCGTTTCGGAGCTGGCGACTTATTTGTTGGAGCACCCTACGGTGTTCTCCTTCTCCCGGCACCCAGCTGGAGTCGGATGAGGGACTCTGGGAGGGGGGCGATCCTGATCGCGGAGTGGGCCACGGTCAAATCTACTCGACTACCCGTGATGTGTTTCCGTTTGGCGGCGGCGAAGTTCCGCAAGTGCCTAGGGCTCTGGTCGTCCCAGGGCCGGTGGCGTCGACTCTCTGAGCCGGTGTCATGCGCCGCTGACGGAGGACCCAGTTCGGTGGACGGCGGTGGGGGCTTCGGCTCCTGCTTAGCTATTACAACGTTAATTTTACCGTTGAACCGGGGAGGGTGAGTGGTACCTACCATTTATATGATAAATCTTAAACAAATGCCAGCACAGTCATCTGTATCCTCCCAAGTGTAGTTATGAAATGAAATGCCTAGACAAATAAAATGAAATATGTTTCATTTCTTACCAGAGAATATATCATAACTGGTATGGAGATATTTCATAACTGTCTAGCTACTTATTTTATATCTATGTGGTGACTTTTTCATAACTTTTTCTTGCAATATTTCATAACTTCCTGGTTATTTCATTTCATATCTATAGGACAACTTTTTCATAATTCCCTATGTCTATTTTATTATTTCCAGACAACTGATTACATTATTAATTAAGTAAAATAAGCATGTTTTAATGGCTAAATTAATGCAATATTGTCTGCACTTGTCTGCAGGGGGTGCTGGACTAATTTTTAAATAACTTTCAATTTGAGGCCATAATCTGATAAGAGTATGGGTGGAGGAGCAAGAAAAAGGCAATTTCTAAGTTTTCCCATCAATTACATAATCCAGTCACATGATCTATAAAGTATTTAATTATCTATGATAAATAAAATAGACTGATAGGGAATTATGAAAAAGTTGTCCTATAGATATGAAATGAAATAACCAGGAAGTTATGAAATATTGCAAGAAAAAGTTATGAAAAAGTTGCCACATAGATATAAAATAAGTAGCTAGACAGTTATGAAATATCTTCCTACCAGTTATGATATATTCTCTGGAAAGAAATGAAATATATTTCATTTCATTTGTCTAGGGCATTTCATTTCATAACTACACTTGGGAGGATACAGATGACTGTGCTGGCATTTGTTTAAGGTATATCATAAAGGGTGGTAGGTACTAGTGGGAGGGTCTGGCAGGCTCTCTTCGCTTTCGGGTGACCCCTCTTCCCATCCCAATACTCCTATCTGCCATTCGTGCGGTAGCGTTAACAACGCCGCAACGTCGGACAATCTGTAGTTGCGAGACTACCTATCTGGGTCTCAGGCGGCTGCGCCGTCTCACCCGCGCCGCGCTCGCGCGCGTCGCATGCTCGCCGTCGAGCCAACTTCTTTCTTTTGCACGCGTAGTATACCGCCTTCGTTTGTATTAGTTAGAGACCGGACTGCTTTCGTGCCCCGGAATATAAACTGTTGATTTAAAAAAAAAAAAAAAAAAAAAAAAAAAAAAAAAAAAAAGGTCCTCCAAGTGATGCGTGCCATAGACTCAGAGAGTCACAAGCGAAGCCATGCAACGAACACAGCTGCGGCCCTCGCGGGATTTATCACACCATAATGGAAACACCTTTGGGCACTAGGTCTTGGGCCAAGGCCCCAACGACACCTAGGATCACCCCCATCCAGAGTCCCTCATCCGACTCTGGCTGGGGCCGGTTGAAAGCAAACGCCGTAACGTTGTCAGTCAAAAATTTCTCAAGACCCCACACTAAGTGCGGGGCCCTGTGAGGTAGCATCGGGAACTTCGGGCACCCAAAGAGATGGTCGCGCGTCTGAGGATATACCCCACACGCACAACCGAGAGCAAGTGGATCGTCGATTTTGAACCGCTCGTAGTACGAGCCGATCGGAGCATGATTCGTTATTACACGGCACATGCGGGCGAACAACTGAGAGTTGCGGCCGCCCACTTCAAGCCACGGCCCGCCACGAACGGGGGTCGGACGGAGAGGATTACCCTTTAGATCCTCTAACTCCAAGAAGTTGGAGCCAAGTAAATTGGGA
>JADNRV010000358.1:0-46655 GCA_015499995.1 Flammula alnicola | reverse complement strand
ATCCATTCAAAAGCTCCAAGAAGCTCTGGACCGCGTTCGCATAGCAGGAAGTAGGCGGTTTCATCGGTTGAAAGCAGTCGAACACCTTCGTTTTTGTAGTCTTGCTAGGGTTTTTACTTAGGTACTTTGTTTCGTACTTGGGCAGTTTTTCCCTCTAGTTATTCTACCAGTGCTCCTTAATCCTTCGTCGTCTGAGTCCCCTAAGTCCTCATTACTGAGCTTTCTCCTCGAGTCTCCTTCATCTGATTCTTCTCATCTGAAGTCTGCTAATAACCTAACTTCTTCAAATGCGAGTCATTAACTGCTGCAGCCTCTTCCGCTTCGCTTTGCTTACTATCTTGTCTAACCCTTGACTGATATATCAATCATCTTAAGGATATCATCCTTCAGCTCGAGTTTTTCTCTAGCAAGTAAGGTACTGCTCGGAATGCTGCTACTCTGTTTTGCGAGACTGCACCATTCATTTCCGCAACTATGTAGGAACCACCTTTGGTCCGCCGAATGACTATCTGTGGTCCAGTATACCGGGGTTTCATCTTCTTGTCTAGAGAAGTTTCTACTTCCGTGTTCCTGACCAGGATTAAGTCTCCGGGTTTGAAATCGTAGTCCTTTATGACTGCTTTATTTTCTCGTTCATATCTTAACAACCTCTCATATTTCTGCTCGTCTATACGCGTGCGCATCCGTTCAATGTGTACTTGGTGCTTTGCGAGCGCTTGTGCTCGGAATGCAATCATCTCTTCGTCTGTTAGGATTCCAACTGGTGGGTCGACCAGCCAAGTAGCTTCTTTAACATCTAGGGGTAGGATAGGGTCTGCGCCTGTAACCATAAAGAAAGGCGAGCATCCTAGCCGCTTTCGGATAGTAATTCGGTCTGCCCACATCACATAGTTAAAGAACCAGTACCACTTGTGTACGTTCTTCGCCCCTAACATTTTATACAGCATCTGTCTGACATCCCAATGAGGTCGTTCAATCGTGCCATTGGCTCTGGAGTTGTAAGGTGAGATGCGGATACCCATAATCCCATATTTCTCCTTCAACCATTTGGCCGCAATTTGAATGGTCCTCCATTATCCGTAACAAATTCCAACATGCATGCCCATCGACAAATAATATCTTCGAGTACCCACATGCCTATAGAGCGACCATCTTCTCTCTTAAGTGGTCTTCCTTCCATCCAGGAAGTCATCGCGTCGCGTCCGTGTACTATATATTTACAACCATTGAACGTGGTGACATATGCATCACATCTGCGTGTAAGGTTTGGAATATCGACGGAGTATGCGTTATAACTGGTTGGATTTTAATCATAGTCTTTTGGCGCTCTTGACATAGATGGCATGTTTTCACGAACCAACTAACATCTTTCTCCATCTCTGGCCACCAGAAGCGTCGCACTAGCATTGATTCGTCGCGTAGAAGCCTCTATGACCTACATGGTCGTGCGCGGCTGTTAGCATATACATGCGTTTCTCTTTCGCGACTACTAGTCTGTGCTTGGCTCCTGCCGACCTATGGTATAATCGTCCTTGGTATATCAAGAATCGCTTCGCGAATCTCAGGAACCGTTCATATTTCTTATTACTCAGATCGGTGGTCTGAATCTTTCCTTATGCCACTCATTACAAACTCGATGTTCTTGGTCGCGCGCACTATCCGTCCGATGGTCTTCAGGATAGCGACACCCTTTTTTCAATTCATCTTCGTGGGTAGCATAAGCGTTACACTAGCTGCTGCACATAAGCTGCGCGCACAGGTCCTAGCGCTTCTTTTCGTTCAAATGTCTTTCCAGTAGTGTTTTCTCTCCTAGTCTGTATACATCGGCTTCAGCCAATTCTTGTGAAAAGCAGCTTATAGATACGGCGATCCCACTATAGCTTCATCCATTTCAATCTGATCTAGGATTTCCGCTAGTAGCACTGCGAGGATCCGATGCGCGTCGGCCTCTATTTTTAGCTCACTTTTGATTGACGCCGAAGATATACTTTGGAAGAAGCCTTTTCGGTTATCAATTTCATTAACAAAGTCCTCAATTGGTAATGGCTGCGGCTCCGTAGGATCTGCGATCACTAACTCTATGGGTCCGTGGTCATCAATGTCCTCCTCGTCTGTTGGCTCAGGGTCCGGATCATTTGGCTGCTTGTAACGGCGCGAAAGTCCGTCAGGTCCAAAGGTCTTTCCGCTTTGTGCCTCAGGGTGAAGTGGAACATCCCAATCTGTTCAATCCATCGGTTAATTACCGCATTAGGCATCATGTCAGGATGTTGTAACATCCCAGCAATGTACTTGGCGTCTGTCTCGACTACTAATTTTCGGCAACCAATTAACCATTTTCGATTGTTCTCGAGGGCACGCTTTAATCCGAACAGCTCACGCTTCGGTTGGGAGTAGCGCGCTTCTCTGTCATTCATTGTAATGGACCCGAATCTCGCATAGTAGTGTTCTTGGCATCATTTATATCTTCTTGGAAGACATAGAAACCTATTGCTATGTAAGAGCTGTCCATGGCCAACACTACATCTCCTTGTCCTTCATAATCGATAGCTTTCAACACGTATGCGTTCTGTGCTCCATCCTTAATAATTTCACTGACTCTTCCTGGTCCTGGTCCCCAAACAAATGGTTCCGACTATGCGTTAGTCTTTGTAGGAACCTGGCCCTGATCGCATAATTAGAGATGTAACTGCGCAGTACGCCGACAGTACCGAGGAAACCTCTGACCTGGGATAGGTCCGCAAATTCGTCCCAATCCATGATCTGCTTTACGTGCTCGGTGGTTGGTTTGCGTCCTTCCATAGTGCACAAGTGACCGACTACGGTAATATCTGCTGCGCATATTACTGATTTATATCCTGAAATGTCCCGCCGCAATATTTCATGCGTTGCACTACCCGATTGACATTCTGCATATGTTCCCATACGAAGCGTCTAATTCCCGGGTTTTCTGGTATCATCTCATAAGTGCCATCTTTATTTTGGTAGCGAGTCAGAGGTCCTCTGACAGGTACATCATCGATATAAGGTATCGTAAAATCGGGTGTCTCTTCTTTCAAAATAAATGTAACATCATCATGAAAGATGGGAACAGAGTTTGTCCAGCCCATAGGTAAGGTTACCAAGCGCATAGCACCGTAGGGAGTCTGGAATGTAGTAAGATCGCGCGAACTGCTCTGCTAGCTGTCGTTCATCATATCCCACATATAAATCAACATTCCGCTGCAAGCTCGCCTGCAAAATGCGCGGCTAATTCTTCTGTTGCGGGCGGAAGGCCGGAGTGTGCGATGGTTACCTTGTTCAAGGGTTCCAAACTATGCACGATCCTGAGCTTTCCCATTTTTCTTGGCCACGGTAAACCAGCGAGATCGATCGGGGAGTTTGAAGGCTCGTAGACCTGTGATTTTTCCTTGGACCTGATGATCTTACATACTTCATCATAAATTCCCGGCGGAATTGGGATATTTCTTTCTACCCACGGCTTATGTTCTATGGTAGGAATGACTACGGGAGGGAAGAAGTCTTCCCTGAATTTTCCTCGCTCATCATCCTCCCAAGCGAACGCCTGGTTTTGTTCCGCGATGAGCTGATGTACCAGCTTGCGTTCTTCTGGTAACAAGAAGTCTCCCTCGTGTACTTTATCCATCGCATCCACCTGTAGTAGCTGGTATCATGTATGATACCTAGGCTGTGGCCTAAAATAGGGTATACATAGATGACAGGTTTGCCCCACTTAGGCCGTTGCCTAAGACCATGTAACACACTGTATATAGCATGCCGGATGAGCCGGGGCAGATTTGCTCACCTTGCAGGGGCGGGCAATAATAAATACACACAACAATGCATAGATTTGATGGGCGGGCACAAAACATGGTGCTGCACGTTGTCGGGGGCGCATTTGAGCGTGGGAAAAATTCCGTTAGGGTCTATATATATTATTTGATTTATTCTAGGTGTTTCCGCGCGTCGGGGAGGGCAGGAGCGGGTGGATTGGCGCGCATGGCTTTGGATGACGCTCTATATGGGTGAGGGTCATAGTAAACAGACATCAACAATGCACAGATTTGACCGCCGGGCACAAAATCTGGCCCCGCTCATCATTGTGGGCGCTTTTGAGCACGGAAAAAAGTGAGTCGGGGTCCAGTAATATATTCCTACCCATTCGCGCCATTTGCGCATGTCGAGAGGGGCGGGAACGGGTGGATTGGTGCTGGTGCATTTGGATGATGTTCCATAAATAGACGCGCCCATCAATATTCCGTTCCCATCATTCCGTTATTCCTTTCCCGTCAATATTCCATTCCCATCAATATTCCGTTCCGAGCTGATATTTTTAGACACAGGCACGGATTTGTTCCTGCCTGATCCTGTTATCTATAGATTAGATACTAGTAAGTGGCTACCGCAACTCTGCCGCTCTGGTTTAAAAATAGATGCAAGCCGTTTTTGCCTTCCGCCTCTTGCCCCTACATGTTCTCTTTTAAATAAAGAAGATATATATAAAGTACTTGTCTCTATGAATACATTGGTACTATTTTTGTGGTCTGACTCCAATGGGAAGGGGATGGATGGCTTGTGAAGCAATCGGATGACGTTGGCCACTGGTTCCGCATTGAGATGGATGGGTTGGATGAGTGATATAAATAGATTCACATGGTTTCGGAGCACTTTCCTGTTGATTATTTATTTAATAAATTACATAGTTGTAATCTAGCTGTAATTCTGAATCCAATGGTACTAATTTTACCGACAGAAGTGGACGGGAAGAGGTGGATGCACCATCAAGCATCTGATGACACACACATCACCTTCCCAATTTGGATGGGAATGTGCTCGCGTTGGACGAGCATTAAAAATAGCCAATATTGGTGATGCACTCAGTGCGCTCTGGGTTCGTTTACACACTCAGTGCACGTTGAATAGTGAATACACAATTTATTTGAAATAAAATACTACATATTTAAATTAAGAACTCTCAGAACGCGCACGTCGATGCACGTTCTGAGTAATAGGGAGGCATTCCTCACCATCGCGGGTGTGTCATGCTCCCTTTCATCTATCTCATCTGGCTCCCTTCTGCCGTTTGCGTGCTGTCCTCTGACGGCAGAGGCAGTGGGTCGTATGCTGCTCATCTTCTGCAGCGGCGTCTCCAGTCGGCGTCAGCTCCGCTGATCTCCCAGCATGGCCATCCTACCCTATCCTGCTCAACCGGTAGCGCTATTCAGCCATCCTCAGCGTCGTCGAGACCGGTACCTGTCCTCCCTCTGGGTTGCCAATGTCACCTTTGCCCTACTGGTCCCTCTGCCTATCATCCCTGCTTCCCACTCTCCCGCTGCTTCCCACTCTCCCGCTGCTTGCCCCGCATTTACCTTGGATGCAGTTGGACAATTGCGGAGGATGAAAAGAGACTTCGAACGTCGTCTGCACGACGTTCGAAGTCAAGGAGGGACGACGGGCTTCGTCGTCCCTCCTTTGGTCTGTGGGGATAGCAAAGGGCGCCGCCGTCGTATCCGAGTGGCAGCCGTCGTGCTGCTGCTCCCCTTACCTCCTCGTCGTCGTCGTCGTATCCAAGCGGCAGCCAGAGCAGCAGCAGTGGGCTCTGCTGCCGCTCCCCTCTAATCGTCATCATATCCGAGCAGCAGCAGCGGTCGTGCTGCTGCCGCTGCTTCCCTCTCGTCGTTGCCGTATCTGAACAGCAGCAGTGGAAATGCTGCTGCTGCTGCTCCCACCTCGTCGCGTCGTCGTATCACTAGTACCTACCACCCTTTATGATATACCTTAAACAAATGCCAGCACAGTCATCTGTATCCTCCCAAGTGTAGTTATGAAATGAAATGCCTAGACAAATGAAATGAAATATGTTTCATTTCTTTCCAGAGAATATATCATAACTGGTATGGAGATATTTCATAACTGTCTAGCTACTTATTTTATATCTATGTGGTGACTTTTTCATAACTTTTTCTTGCAATATTTCATAACTTCCTGGCTATTTCATTTCATATCTATAGGACAACTTTTTCATAATTCCCTATCAGTCTATTTTATTTATCATAGATAATTAAATACTTTATAGATCATGTGAGTGGATTATGTAATTGATGGGAAAACTTAGAAATTGCCTTTTTCTTGCTCCTCCACCCATACTCTTATTAGATTATGGCCTCAAATTGAAAGTTATTTAAAAATCAGTCCAGCACCCCCTGCAGACAAGTGCAGACAATATTGCATTAATTTAGCCATTAAAACATGCTTATTTTACTTAATTAATAATGTAATCAGTTGTCTGGAAATAATAAAATAGACATAGGGAATTATGAAAAAGTTGTCCTATAGATATGAAATGAAATAGCCAGGAAGTTATGAAATATTGCAAAAAAAGTTATGAAAAAGTTGCCACATAGATATAAAATAAGTAGCTAGACAGTTATGAAATATCTCCATACCAGTTATGATATATTCTCTGGTAAGAAATGAAACATATTTCATTTCATTTGTCTAGGCATTTCATTTCATAACTACACTTGGGAGGATACAGATGACTGTGCTGGCATTTGTTTAAGATTTATCATATAAATGGTAGGTACCACTCATCGTATCATCGTGTCCGAGCAGCCAGCGGAATAAAGAAAGAGATGACGACCTTTCAGGTCGCCATCTCGTCATCTTACCTATGGATTGGGTAAGTGGGGAGGGAGAGAGGAAGAACAGAAAATGAATCGAGTCATACGACTCAATTCGTTGCGCACCGGGTGGGTCTCCCTCTACCAGGGTCTCCCTCGAGACCTTCTACCCCTGAACCCCTCGCCCAGATACTTCAAAGGCGGCCCATATCCCTCAAGGAGGGGGAAGGGCACGCGGCGTCGTTGGCGCTGGTTTGCTAACCGTGTATCGATGGGGGTGGGTTTTGTGATTTGCTGGCCTGTTCATTCGTGGTGCTACGCAGGGCGGGCGGTGGTGACGTGGAAAAAGCCGTGGTGCGAGGCGACAGCGCAGGCAGCTGTGGGTTGGTATTGCCAAATGCGGGGCGGCGGCGAGGCGATAGGTGCAGATGGGAGTCGATGACTTGCGTTCAACCACGGTTGATCGCGTTTCGGCGTCAGCCGAAACCGATTTGATTGGCTAGCACCAGCGGTCCGCGTCTCTGCGTCTTCCGCCTTGCTTGTCGAGGATGTCTCGGACGACGTTAAACTGGTGGGTAACTATGTAGATTAGTGTCGGTAAATTTTTAGAATAGAAATATTTCATATTTCAGTGAGGTCCGAGCCGAGCTTTGATCCTCTAGGGTAGTGCTACATATATTTCCGGCCATGCGTGGTGATTTTGGACTTCTGCAGTCATCTATCTCGCCTTTAGGACCTTAAGAACTGCTTTGGATACTCTGAAAGGTAGATAATTCAGTAATAATAGTATACCAAATAAGAATTCCAAAATTTATTTGGGCCTAGTGAAGGCCTGTGTAATGATACATCCTTTGCACTCAAGTTAGGCATGAAACGAAGAGGAAATCTGGAATCAATTCAACATCCTTCATGTTATTTCAAATCCCTGTCCCTTGACATTTTGTTGAAGCTCTCAAGTAATCTAGAACACTTCTAACTAATCTATAGATGATATCTGACCCATTATTTTAAATTTCAGACATCTCAAAGGGGCCATCCGTAGGGTTTTCAATTTCAAGCACCCGAAATCACCATGCTTTCACATCAGTCGCACAGATTTCATTTGTGTACGATAGCATATTTTGAGACTTGAAAGTAATTTTTAATGTCAGCATTCAACGAATATTTTAGGATGGTAAATTACATTTCCACAGATCCCAAAATTATTTTACAGGGGCATTGACGCTGTCCTCGACGACGAGAAAGCTCCGGAAATTGAGCGGTCCGGTGATTTCAAGGTCCGCTTGAACCGCGATCAACGATTTTCAACATCGTTAGACAACCATCCCTTCGCTCGCTGAACCATCCGGCTGCACCACCACTTTCCTTCTCCTCCCATTGCTACTACGTAGGTCTCCACACAAATAGGAGGGAGGTGACGGGTGAGAAGATATGAGGGGAGAGGGAGACCCATTCGGTGTGTAACGAATCGAGTCGCATGACTCGATTCGTTTTCTGCTCTTCGTCTTTCCATCCCCCCACTTATCCAAACCATAGGCAACCTGACGAGGTGACGATGATCATTCAATGGTCATCGTCTCTTTCTTTACTCCGGTGGCTGCTCGGACATGATGCGGCGACGGCGGCGAGGTGGGATCAACAACAGGCTGCTCGGGTATGATGACTATGGCCACAAAGCGGGACCAGCAGCAGCAGCACGACAGCTGCTGCTGCTCGGGTAAGACGATGACGGCGAAGCGGACCAGCAGCCACGACAACTGCTGCTGCTGCTCGGACATGACGACAATGGCCACGGCTCGGGTACGACAACGGCCACGGCTCGGGTACGACAACGACCGCGAAGTGGGACCAGCAGCAGCAGCGCGACTTCTGCTGCTGTTGCTCTGGCACGACGTACATCCATGAAGCGGGAACGGCAGCAGCAGTGGTCGTGGATACAACGACGGCCATGTGGACTCGCGGCAGCAGCACGACAATTGCTGCTGTGAGTATGACGACGACGGCCATGAAGCGGGACTAGCAGCAGCAGCACGACCGCTGCTGCTGCTGCTCAGATGCGACCACGACGGCCACGAAACGGGACCAGCGGCAGCAGCATGATAACTGCTGCTGCTCGGGTACAATAGCGACGGCAAAGCAGAACCAGCGGCGACAGCACGACCGCTGCTGCTGCTCGGATACGATGAACGACGGCCAGGTGGGACTCGTGGGGCAGCAGCAGCACGACTGCTGCTGCTGCTCGGATACGGCGATGACCAGGGGGGAACAGCAGTAGCGGCCACCTCAGATGCGGTGACGACATCAAAGTGGGGGGAGGAGCAGCACAACCGCTGCTGCTGGGATACAATGATGATGACGAGGTGGCAGCGGCGGCGACAAGGGGGTGGGAGCGCTGATATGACGACAAGGACGTGCACGAGGATGAGCTGCAGGAGAGTCGATGATGCATGTTACTCACATCGACGTGCGCTCTCCTTGTTCTTATCCTCATTTCAGTCCTGTATTTTATTTTCTATGCTGTATACCTTATGACCTAGCACAGTTCAAATATATTAAAGTTTTCTATTTAATCTTTTTTACTTGAGTATCTAATCTATAGATAACGGAGACAGGCGCCGAGGCATGAGCGCCTGCATCTAAAAATATCTAGCCTGGGCGCTTTCCATCTATCTAATCTATAGATAACAAAACCAGCAGAGGCTTTCCGTCTAATTTTAGAAAGTCATCCAAAGTCATCCTCGCCAATCCACCCATTCCTGCCCCCGTGAGGTGCACAAAGGGCAGCAATGGGGAGCAATATATTATTAGACCCCAGTAGATTTTTGTCCCTACCCGAAACTGCCCCCAACGATGAGCACAAGCCGAGATACAACCCCATCCTCTAATGTTGATATCTATTTACTATCAGCCCCGCCCCAATTGGGAGCGTCATCCAAAGCCAAGCGCCCCAATCCACCCATTCCCGCCTGCCGGCAGGCGCGGAAGCATCCAGGATGGGTCAGAATATATTTATTGACTGCAAAATAATTTTTTCCACGCCCCAAAGCGCCCCCAACGATGAGCAGCACCAAAAATACATCCCCGGACATCATTTCCTTCATTATTGATGGCCCGCATCGAACATGCCTGGGATTAAAAATAGATTGGAAGTGCCTAGAATTAAAAATAGATCTCCAGGAACATGATGTCACAGACATGACATTCTCCCGGAAGTACATAGTTATTTTTAGAACTACATCCAAAGTCATCCTTTGCAATCCACCCCGTCCCGCCCCTCATAAGGCGCGCAAATGACTGATTTGGATAGAGAAAAATTGGGGCTATGCAATGGTATTTTTTCCCCACCGAAAAGCGCCCGCGACGATGAGCGGCACCCAAAATACAACCCCGGACATCATTTGCTGCATTGTTGACAGCTGTTTACCATCAGCCCCACCCCAAATGGGACCATCATCCAAAGCCATGGGCGCCAATCCACCCGTTCCCGCCCTCCCCGACCTGCGGCAACACCTAGAATAGATTAAATAATATTTAGAGACCCTAAAGGAATTTTTCCCGCGCTCAAATGCGCCCCCAACGACGTGCAGCACCATATTTTGTGCCCGCCCATCAAATCTATGCATTGTTGATGTGTATTTACTATTACCCGCTGCCTGCAAGGTGAGCAAAACCTGCCCCGGCTCATCCGGCATGCTATATACAGTGTGTTACATGGTCTTAGGCAATGGCCTAAGTGGGGCAAACCTGTCATCTATGTATAACATATTTTAGGCCACAGCCTAGATATCATATATAATTCTAGCTACTAAGGCTGTCGCATCTTTTCTTTCTTGTGTATATCTTCCTTTGGGCTCAAAATCAGGTGGGTTTTTACTAAGCTTGGGCATATCCGCTAACGGATCTCCCTTGATTTCCCGCTTGATCCTGTACTGCTCTGGCAGAGATGCATAAACCAGCTTTACTTTCAAAGCGACTGGTTTATATTTCTTTCCTAAGTAGACTGATGCCGCTGGCCTTTTTTTTTTTTTTTTTTTTTTTTTTTTTTTTTAAATCAACAATTTTATACCGGTGCACGAAAGCAGTCCGGTCTCTAACTAATACAAACGAAGGTGGTATACTACGCGTGCAAAAGAAAGAAGTTAGCTCGACGGCGAGCATGCGACGCGCGCGAGCGCGGCGCGGGTGAGACGGCGCAGCTGCCTGAAACCCAGATAGGTAGTCTCGCAACTACAGATTGTCCGACGTTGCGGCGTTGTTAACGCTACCGCACGAACGGCAAATAGGAATATTGGGATGGACAGGGGGGTCATCCAGATGTGAGAAGAGCCTGCCAGGCCCTCCCCGATTCACCGGTAAAATCAACGTGGTCATAGCTAAGCAAGGGCCGCAGCCCTCACCGCCGTCAACCAGGTCGGGTCCTCTGCAAGTGATGCACGAAGCCAACTCAGGGAGTCGACCCCGCCAGGACTGGAACGACCAGCCCTCTCGCCTCTCGCGAAGTCCGCCATCACTGTGACTCAATGCAGAAACACCTGTGGGCAACAGGCCGCTTTGACCGCGGCGCCGCTCACACCCAGAATTGCCCCCCGCCCAGAGTCCCTCATCCGACTCCAGCTGGGTGCCGGGAGAAGGAGAACGCCGTAGGGTGCTCCAACAAATAAGTCGCCAGCTCCGAAACGAGTTTCGGCTTCCGGCGAGTCCAAGGCTGTTTCTTGCACTTGAAAATATGATCGCGAGTCTGAGGATAAACCCCACACTCACAACCGAGGGCCCTAGGGTCGTCGATTTTGAACCGCTCGTCTGATGCCGCTGGCCCTTGGTCCTCTTTTTCTAGCTTACCAGGATAGATTTGGTTAAGGTAGGATTCGATTTCTACACGCTCGTCTCCTTCTATGACCTCCTCATCTAGTGCGCCTGATAAAAAGACGAGCCTTTTTCCTTCATCCGTGAATGTTCCATTATCTTTGTGCTGTGCGTATTGCACGCACAACTTTTTCTCATTCTCAACAAGCTCTATCATCATCACTACCTCTCCTTCATCTGGGATAAGTTCCTCGAGGTTATCTAAAAAGCCTGGGCGCTTTCAGGGCGTCATGTTGATGCTTCCTCCTGAACTGCACTGGGTTCTCACCACGTTCATATGTAGGTAGGCACACTCGCTTCCCAGTATTAGGATCCGTGATAGTGATAGTCTGACTACCATCCATCTCGTTTTGAATCCCACTTCGGGTAAGCGCGTCAAACGGTCTCCCAACAAAACTCGGTAAGCAGGGTTTTTAAGAATATGTACCTGCAAGTAGAGCATAAGTCCACCAAGATTAAATGGTACATCTCTTGCTAGTCCTAGCGTCCTGTTTGTTGATCTGTTCACACTCTGCATATTAACTGTGATTCCTGGGTTCCAGGTTAAGCCTAGTTCAATAGCGACTTCCTCGGCCATAGACACGATCTGTGAACCGGGATCTACTACCGCCTCCTCTTGACCCATTTGATTGATCTTCGGATAGATAGACCTAAGAGCTAAGGATTCCCTTGCGACTATAGGTTCATCGGGCAACACTCCGTCGTGTTCCTGTATGAACTGCAACACCGGATCGCTTGCTATGTTCCAATTCGGGTTTGGCTGCCCGGTATCTTCCCAATCCTCGAGTGCATCATTTTTAAACTGCAGATCGTGTGCGAATGTCACCCGTGGCGCCGAAGCGTCATTCCTTCTTGGCTTCTCATATTCCTCATCTAAACCTCCTCAATTAAGACTGGCTGTCTGGTTTTGGTTATCTTTTTAGCAAACGCTTTAGTGACTGGACTATCAGACGAACCGAATAGGTTCTTGAGTGGTATGGTTACTGGTGTATCTAGGATAGCAGCCAATATCTTTTCTGAGTCGACTTCGTCTTCTATGGGTGCACGGTTTTTGTAGGCCGGCCCCGGTCTCGTTTCTACTTCTCTAGGCTTAGGCACGCCTGTAGGTCGTGCAACATATCGCAATGCTGGGACGTCTACATATGGCAACTCCTTGGGCCTTGGTGGATCAATTACCGCTTTAGGTAATACCCTGGGCGCTACTTGATCTCTTTTGCTTTTCGGGGTGGACCTCTCCTCACGTCCTCCTCTTCTTGCTCATCGCTCTCCTCATCTTCTGACTCTTCTATTTCTACTTGACTCTTGCGGTTTCTGTCCTCAGGAGCCTTGGGTCTTCTGGAAGAGGTCGGTTTCTTCGCAGTCCCAGGCTTTCCCATCCTCGAACTATTCAAAAACCCGACAGTTCTCTTCTTCCTCCTCTATCCCATCCAGGGTGAGGGCTCCCTTTCTTCCGCTATCATTCTATCCACGGTCTCTCTTCCTAATAGCTGTGCTAACCCATTCAATAGTTGCGAAACCCTTGGATCTTGCATGTCTGGTAGCATCATATTCTGGTTTTGGTCGCTTCCCTGATAGAAGGATTGCATATTTACTTTAGCCATTGGTATAATACCCGGCCTAGTTTTATACAATTGTTCCACTACTTCCTTGCGTGATTTCTCGCTGTCTGTAGGTAGTGAGGAACCATCAGGTAGCTTCAACCACCTGTCTATGCGCTTTATCCATTTCAGATCCAAGTGTTTAAGCGCATGCGGACACTCGTGCATCCTGTGCCCCATTTCTTTGCAATAGTAGCACCCATCGGGATACTGTCTGCTATTACTAGCTCCTGGGCTATACGCATTATTCCTGGGGTATTGTTGTTGGTAAGAGTAAGGTTGCGAGGTTCCTGCCTGTGGCTGGATCACTTGAGTTTTTATTGCTGAGATTAGCTGCTCAAAGCATCGGTCCATCACTTGGCTGTACTGTCGCATCTCCTGCTGCTGCTGCTGTTGGATTTTTAGGGAATCCGCCAGTCTGGCTACAGTCTCTTCTATTTTGATAGTATCTTCTCTTCGTTCGCCCGAAGCACCGTGGACCAAATCCTCGCTCATCCTTTCGAACGGCTGTGAAGACTGTCTTGCTATGATAACCGCGGTCTCGATCACCTGTTTCCAGTTGTAGCGATCTTCTATCCTTGCTTCTACAGTAGCTGGTGTCGCTGTCGCTGTGCTTGTAGATGCTCCTTTTGCGTCTGCCAAGTCATCCATCTTGTCTTTAGTGAGGCGATCCAGTACCGTGGAGAGCCTTGCAATGATTTGCCTGCCCTGTGGGATGCCCTGCATGGCACGTACAATTCAGCGTCGGATAGAACATACGATGCTGCTCTCTTGGAGTCCATCCCGCAACTTCCTGTTCGGGAATGGGCTCCCTTTTCCCCGCTGGAACTCACGGAAGCTCTTTCTGCGTGTTCCGGTCTTTCTTCTCCGGGTCCGGATCATGTCAATTGGTCCCACCTGAAGAAGATTGTACGTCGGGACCCTCACTCTGTGGAGGTCCTTATCTCGATTGCTAATGCCTGCATGCGTGTGGGTCATTGGCCGTCGCCCTTTAAGGAGTCTATGTCGGTTATTATCCCCAAACCCGGCAAGCCCTCGTACTCTACCCCTAAGGCGTTCAGGCCCATTGTGCTTCTGAATACTGTGGGGAAACTCATCGAGAAGATGATCTCGAACCGCATTCAGTTCGACGCTGTCGGGCAGGATATATTTCACCCGAATCAGGTTGGAGGCGTCAGGGGACGCTCCACCGAGGACGCGGGTCTGTTTTTGACGCACATGGTGAGGGCTGGGTGGGCTAGAGGGTTGAGGACTAGCATCCTTGCCTTTGACCTTGCTCAGTTCTTTCCTTCTCTTAATCACGAGGTTCTCGTGATTATTCTCCGGAAGCTTGGATTTCCACCGCTGGTGGTCAAGTTTTTCAGTTCTTATCTGGTAGAAAGGAAGACGCAGTATGCGTGGAATTCCTTCCTGTCAGACCCTCTACAGGCAGATGTGGGCGTGGGACAGGGCTCTGCCCTGTCCCCTGTCTTGTCGGCCATTTACTTGGCGCCTATCATGCGTCTTTTCTACAAGAGGTGCCGTGAGATTCATCTTGCGGTTGACCTTCTGTCATATGTGGACGATGGTACCCTGATTTCTCAGGAGACCGGACTCGATCCCAATGTTGTAAACCTTCGTAAGGCTTACAAGATTATATTTGAGCTTTTTACCAAGTTCGCCCTCGCTCTGGAGCACGCGAAGTCGGAGATTTTTCACTTCGACAACACGGCTTCAGTTTATAATCCTGCCATTGACTTGGGTGAAGAACCCTACACTGCAGGCAAATGGCTCAAGCCTAAGCCGTTCTGGCGATATCTTGGGTTTTACTTTGATCGCAAGCTCACTTTCAAGGAGCATGTGAGATACTACTCCACCAAAGGATTCACGTCGGTCGTCTCGATGCGAATGCTGGGGTCTTCTACCAGAGGGTTGCCGCCGCACCTTAAGCGCCTCCTCTACCGCACGTGCGTTATCCCCATAATTACTTATGGTTACCGCATGTGGTATTTCCGCAAGGCTCGAAACAAGGGGCTTATTGCGCAACTTACTAACGTCCAGCGTAAGGCTGGGCTTTGGATTACTGGGTGCTTCCGCACTTCTCCCTCGTATGGTGTTGAGGCCCTTGCCGGCCTTCTGCCCATGCCCTTACTTCTGGACAGGTTGAATTCTCGGGCAGTTGCCCGGACCTCTCTCTTGTCTGATACGCATCCAGTCCGGTCATTTATGGCTGGGCCTTTACTTAAGAGAGCCATTCCTCACAAGATGGCGATTGAGAATTTTACCGAGCGTCAACGGGAAAAGTTGCGCGGAGGACTTGTGGGCAATGCATTGTTCCACCCCGCTGGTCTGGAGGAACTGGAGCCTTTTGCTCCAGACGCCAGGCCTGGATATCGTCTAATGGATCGGCATGCGAGCCGGTTTACATGGATGGCTAAACCCCGTGTCAGCAGGGCCGAAGACCCTGATGCTGCGTGGAAAATCATACTGGACAAACTCATCGAAAAGTGTGACGATGAGCCAGGAACTGCATATGCTGGTGTCGACGGCTCGGTCCCTCCGGGGCCCTGGCAGGCCGCCAACGGCATTGTTATTAAACGGCAGGGTGCGCTGGTCTTAGCCAGATGCCACTCTTCCGGACGGGCAATAAGCACTGACGCTGAGCTCGATGCCATCTCGGTGGCCATCTCCGCAATGGTAGCATTCGGGGACGTCACCAAGGTAGTCATTTTCACGGATTCGATGCATGCTGCTCGAATGGCCGTTGATCCCTCCCCGCATTCTCATCAGGGCTCGTCTCTGATAGTGTGTCGGACACTTGAACGATGGTTTCAGGGCGCTGGTAACCGTAAAGTCGTTTTTGCAGAGTCTCCCTCCGATTTGGAGTGGGACATCCATCAGGAGGCTCATGACCTCGTCCTTGGGTTTCCAGGTGTACCTGTTACACCGGATACCCCTCTATCTATCGCTTGGCTTAAGAATAAAGCCGACACTGTAGCGCGGGATGCCTGGTCGACAGAGGTCGACGAGGTTCCCAATTTACTTGGCTCCAATTTCTTGGAGTTAGAGGATCTAAAGGGTAATCCTCTCCGTCTGACCCCCGTTCGCGGTGGGCCGTGGCTTGAAGTCGGCGGCCGCAACTCTCAGTTGTTCGCCCGCATGTGCCGTGTAATAACGAATCATGCTCCGATCGGCTCGTACTACGAGCGGTTCAAAATCGACGACCCGTTGGCTCTCGGGTGCGTGTGCGGGAAATATCCACAGACCCGTGCACATATTTTCAAGTGCCCCAAGCTCTTGATGCTACCTCACAGGGCCCCGTACCTAGTATGGGGTCTTGAGAAATTTTTGAGCGACAACCCTAGTGCGTTTGCGTTCAATCGGCCCCAGGCCGGAGTCGGATGAGGGACTCTGGACGGGGGGTGATCCTAGGTGTCGTCGGGGCCTTGGCCCAAGACCTAGTGCCCGCAGGTGTTTCCATTATGGTGCGATAAATCCCGCGAGGGCCGCAGCCGTGTTCGTTGCATGGCTTCGCTTGTGACTCTCTGAGTCTATGGCACGCATCATTTGGAGGACCCGCCATGGTGTAACGACAACGTCGAGTTTGCCAACGAAGTGGGGAGAGCCGGGCAAGCTCTGACTTCATTTGGGTGACCCCCCTGTCCACCCTTTTAATCCATATCTACCTTACGTTCGGTAGCGTTAACAACGCCGCGCGTTTGTATTTCCTGGGCTGCGAGGTCCGTCATTTGGGTTTCAGGCTGCTGCGCAGTCCCGCCCGCGTCGCGCTCGCGCGCGCCGCACGCTCCCCTGCGAGCGACCAATTTCTTTCTTTTGCATTGGGTATTGTAGCGTACTCGTTTGTATTAGTTAGAGTCCGAGCTGCGATCGTGCTTCGGAATAAAAATTGTTGATTTAAAAAAAAAAAAAAAAAAAAAAAAAAAAAGGATCTCTAGATTAAAGAACGGACATCTAGGCACATTACAGGACAGGTCGCGTGACATTGCTGAAGGCATCAAGGACAGTGGAGCAGTCGGGGTAAAGCAGACGCCCATAGACGCGCCTGTAGCAACGCCGATCAAAGCTCGGATCAAAGGGATACCAAATTGGGAACACATACCATATCGGGTAATAACTGGGTACAGGAAGATTTCCGGGGTGCATAACTCGACACAGCGAGATCCCAGATGCACGCCGAGGGTACCAAGATACCGGGTACAGAGGACGAAGGGTTACAACCCTAATCACAAGCATTATCTCGGACAGAACGTGCGTGGATTGCCCGAGCGTCTCCGATGAGATGTAGGCGCGTCTATGCTCCGGTCAGTCTATAGCCAATGACAGGACAAGATACCAATGCAAACGAAAGGTCACGAGCCTGTATACCACGCGGTCGAGGAGGATTAAGTCTTAGGCGCTTAAGTTAGCCGAGCCGACGACGATCTGAGCTCCCGATCCAACCAAAAAGGCATGATTGAGCGGACGCACATGGAAACTGTACTCCACAAGGCCGCCGCTTGTGCACAAATGCCCATGAAATCTCTATATTCTCGTCATTGCGTCTATGTAATAATATATCATCTCAGTAGTATATAAGCAGCCCTGTAACACCGTAGAATACAAGCAATTTACCACCCACGAGATACAAGCGCTTAAGAGTTATATCTTAAGTGTTTCACCTCTAAAGTACCAAGTAGCTTCAAAGCGAGAGTCCCATAATATAAAAAGAAACCAAGTAACAATATAAACGAACTGTTAAGATGAGAACACGTGTCTAAGTGATTCGCCAAGACAAGTAAAGAGAGTTATAAGCCAAGGAACCTGTCTAAGTGACTTGTTCAAAACCTACCCTTTGTCAAAGGACATCTGGGGACCTGGACTGTAGTGTCGGTAGACAAAGCGTCTATGCGCCTCTGGCCATTGTTAAGAGACTGTAGTGTCAGCGGATAAGACATCTGCGCGCCTCTTTCTACAAGTATAGTTTTTGAGACAAGTAAAGACAAGTTAAAGGGCATAGAGCTATCTTCTCAATTGGAGAACAAGACAAAGCGAGATCAGTTAGCAGTTTGTGCATGAGCACTAGTTTCCGAGTACCAGACCAGAATTTACACAAGTCTATTGGACTTAAAACGACCCATTGACTATAAACGCGCCTAAGGCCTTGCCTGAGCCGTTACATAGTTAAACACCTTCTTTTATCATGCACCTACTATCAGGTATCGATATTATAAAAACTATTATCCTCCCCTTGGACGAACTAAGTCAACTAAACATTGATTTGGGTGTTTGAGTGTAGTAAAGTAGTTATTAAAAGTGAAGCAAGTCGGATTTGATAGTATCTCTTTAATAGACCTTACAAAGTCTATTGAAAGCGACTACTTGATTATCTAGTAGTTCACACACACCCCGCACTAAGCATCTTTATCTGGAGCCCACCGCGAGGGGGGGTTTCTAAGATATTTGATATGAGGTAGCGGTAAAAGAGGCGTCGATTATTCAGACAGAAAAGTCGTGCTTCAACCTGTATAGGATTTGGATCGGTTAATGGTTAAAACCATACAAAATTGAGGGCTCAAGTAATCCTAACAAGGAGAACAAGAGCGCCAATAAACCAGCGTCAGCGGTAGCATCTTCATCGAGAGCACCAGCAGTGCGTACCACTTATAATTCGATAAGGGCAGGGACAGAACCTTTACCTTTACCATTACCAAAGAAAAGAGAACCTTTCTCGAAAGAGAAAACCCACTCAGACTATAGTCAGAAAGTCAGATCCTTAAATAATATTCAAAGCGCACCTCGCAGGATATTATCCAGGACGGCTTCTGTACCTACACAAAGAGCGACCTCCCCACCAGAAGAGGAAGACGAAGATATTACCTAAGAACTTTTCCAGACGCCAAACGTACCAACTAGACCTACTAAGATGGGTATGCCAGCACCAGGAACAAGAGATGCGCCAAAGTTTGATCCAGACAAGGAGTCCGAATTGCTGAGATTTATATCTCGCATGGAGGATCTCTATTCTACTCATTCTATCATGGATGACAAGGAGAAAATAAGGCTACTAGGCAAATATGCCCCAGCGGAAACTGAAGCAGAATGGAGCGCATTTGACAAGTACAAAGCCGGAGCCTGGAAAGCTTTTAGAGATGAAGTCATAAAAAGCTATCCAGAAGCCGCCGCACTCGAAAGAGGCTCGCTTTTACGGTTCAAAAAGATATGCGCAGAGAAAGCCGGGCGGCATGGGATCCCTAGGCAAGACCTTCATGCTCTTTTAAGCCTGAAACGAGCATTCGTTGCAGAAGCCGAAAAACTGTTGGTAACACCAGCGCTTATGTCGAATAAAGAGCTAGTAACGGAGTTCCTAGGATGCCTGTTGGAGGAATTTCAGCAGAGGCTGAAAGACAAGATGGATTTTTTTTTTTTTTTTTTTTTTTAAATCAACAATTTTTATTCCGAAGCTCGATCGCAGCTCGGACTCTAACTAATACAAACGAGTACGCTACAATACCCAATGCAAAAGAAAGAAATTGGTTGCTCGCAGGGGAGCATGCGGCGCGCGCGAGCGCGACGCGGGCGAGACTGCGCAGCAGCCTGAAACCCAAATGACGGACCTTGCAGCCCAGGAAATACAAACGCGCGGCGTTGTTAACGCTACCGAACGTAAGGTAAATATGGATTAAAGGGTGGACAGGGGGGTCACCCAGATGAAGTCAGAGCTTGCCCGGCTCTCCCCACTTCGTTGGCAAACTCGACGTTGTCGTTACACCATGGCGGGTCCTCCAAGTGATGCGTGCCATAGACTCAGAGAGTCACAGGCGAAGCCATGCAACGAACACGGCTGCGGCCCTCGCGGGATTTATCACACCACAATGGAAACACCTTTGGGCACTAGGTCTTGGGCCACGGCCCCAACGACACCTAGGATCACCCCCCGTCCAGAGTCCCTCATCCGACTCCGGCCTGAGGCCGATTGAACGCAAACGCACTAGGGTTGTCGCTCAAAAATTTCTCAAGACCCCATACTAGGTACGGGGCCCTGTGAGGTAGCATCAAGAGCTTGGGGCACTTGAAAATATGTGCACGAGTCTGTGGATATTTCCCGCACACGCACCCGAGAGCCAACGGGTCGTCGATTTTGAACCGCTCGTAGTACGAGCCGATCGGAGCATGATTCGTTATTACACGGCACATGCGGGCGAACAACTGAGAGTTGCGGCCGCCGACTTCAAGCCACGGCCCACCGCGAACGGGGGTCAGACGGAGAGGATTACCCTTTAGATCCTCTAACTCCAAGAAATTGGAGCCAAGTAAATTGGGAACCTCGTCGACCTCTGTCGACCAGGCATCCCGCGCTACAGTGTCGGCTTTATTCTTAAGCCAAGCGATAGATAGAGGGGTATCCGGTGTAACAGGTACACCTGGAAACCCAAGGACGAGGTCATGAGCCTCCTGATGGATGTCCCACTCCAAATCGGAGGGAGACTCTGCAAAAACGACTTTACGGTTACCAGCGCCCTGAAACCATCGTTCAAGTGTCCGACACACTATCAGAGACGAGCCCTGATGAGAATGCGGGGAGGGATCAACGGCCATTCGAGCAGCATGCATCGAATCCGTGAAAATGACTACCTTGGTGACGTCCCCGAATGCTACCATTGCGGAGATGGCCACCGAGATGGCATCGAGCTCAGCGTCAGTGCTTATTGCCCGTCCGGAAGAGTGGCATCTGGCTAAGACCAGCGCACCCTGCCGTTTAATAACAATGCCGTTGGCGGCCTGCCAGGGCCCCGGAGGGACCGAGCCGTCGACACCAGCATATGCAGTTCCTGGCTCATCGTCACACTTTTCGATGAGTTTGTCCAGTATGATTTTCCACGCAGCATCAGGGTCTTCGCCCTGCTGACACGGGGTTTAGCCATCCATGTAAACCGGCTCGCATGCCGATCCATTAGACGATATCCAGGCCTGGCGTCTGGAGCAAAAGGCTCCAGTTCCTCCAGACCAGCGGGGTGGAACAATGCATTGCCCACAAGTCCTCCGCGCAACTTTTCCCGTTGACGCTCGGTAAAATTCTCAATCGCCATCTTGTGAGGAATGGCTTCTTAAGTAAAGGCCCAGCCATAAATGACCGGACTGGATGCGTATCAGACAAGAGAGAGGTCCGGGCAACTGCCCGAGAATTCAACCTGTCCAGAAGTAAGGGCATGGGCAGAAGGCCGGCAAGGGCCTCAACACCATACGAGGGAGAAGTGCGGAAGCACCCAGTAATCCAAAGCCCAGCCTTACGCTGGACGTTAGTAAGTTGCGCAATAAGCCCCTTGTTTCGAGCCTTGCGGAAATACCACATGCGGTAACCATAAGTAATTATGGGGATAACGCACGTGCGGTAGAGGAGGCGCTTAAGGTGCGGCGGCAACCCTCTGGTAGAAGACCCCAGCATTCGCATCGAGACGACCGACGTGAATCCTTTGGTGGAGTAGTATCTCACATGCTCCTTGAAAGTGAGCTTGCGATCAAAGTAAAACCCAAGATATCGCCAGAACGGCTTAGGCTTGAGCCATTTGCCTGCAGTGTAGGGTTCTTCACCCAAGTCAATGGCAGGATTATAAACTGAAGCCGTGTTGTCGAAGTGAAAAATCTCCGACTTCGCGTGCTCCAGAGCGAGGGCGAACTTGGTAAAAAGCTCAAATATAATCTTGTAAGCCTTACGAAGGTTTACAACATTGGGATCGAGTCCGGTCTCCTGAGAAATCAGGGTACCATCGTCCACATATGACAGAAGGTCAACCGCAAGATGAATCTCACGGCACCTCTTGTAGAAAAGACGCATGATAGGCGCCAAGTAAATGGCCGACAAGACAGGGGACAGGGCAGAGCCCTGTCCCACGCCCACATCTGCCTGTAGAGGGTCTGACAGGAAGGAATTCCACGCATACTGCGTCTTCCTTTCTACCAGATAAGAACTGAAAAACTTGACCACCAGCGGTGGAAATCCAAGCTTCCGGAGAATAATCACGAGAACCTCGTGATTAAGAGAAGGAAAGAACTGAGCAAGGTCAAAGGCAAGGATGCTAGTCCTCAACCCTCTAGCCCACCCAGCCCTCACCATGTGCGTCAAAAACAGACCCGCGTCCTCGGTGGAGCGTCCCCTGACGCCTCCAACCTGATTCGGGTGAAATATATCCTGCCCGACAGCGTCGAACTGAATGCGGTTCGAGATCATCTTCTCGATGAGTTTCCCCACAGTATTCAGAAGCACAATGGGCCTGAACGCCTTAGGGGTAGAGTACGAGGGCTTGCCGGGTTTGGGGATAATAACCGACATAGACTCCTTAAAGGGCGACGGCCAATGACCCACACGCATGCAGGCATTAGCAATCGAGATAAGGACCTCCACAGAGTGAGGGTCCCGACGTACAATCTTCTTCAGGTGGGACCAATTGACATGATCCGGACCCGGAGAAGAAAGACCGGAACACGCAGAAAGAGCTTCCGTGAGTTCCAGCGGGGAAAGGGAGCCCATTCCCGAACAGGAAGTTGCGGGATGGACTCCAAGAGAGCAGCATCGTATGTTCTATCCGACGCTGAATTGTACGTGCCATGCAGGGCATCCCACAGGCAGGCAAATCATTGCAAGGCTCTCCACGGTACTGGATCGCCTCACTGGGAGGGAGCTTCCGTTGTTGGACCCAATTCATAAGGTCCCACGGTCGCTTATTAGTGCCCGCGATCTCTCCAATGCGATCATCGAAGAAAACACGTTTCGTTTCCCGGACTAACTTCCGAAAGGATTTCCAATTCTCGGGGGAGCGATCCCCACGAAATTTGAGCAGGGCGTCAGAGCATTCCTGGGACCACCAGGGCTTCGAACGCTTAGTAATAGAGGTCTCTTTGGCATGGGCAGCCCATGCCTCTGAGAAAATCTGCGCCACTTCTTGAGCCGCAGTTTCAATCTGATCCTCGGTAGTCATCGGGGCCAGCGGATCTACAGCCGCCAGTCCCGAAGTGATAGAATTAACGAAAGCCTGAACAGACTCCGTAGGAAGAGACATCCGAACCGCCCCGTCAGGGGCGGGAAGGATGTCCAGTGTAGTATAAATCGGGATATGGTCCGATTTAAGCTGGATGTCCGGGCATCGGACAGTAGACTCATTCACCACCTGATCGGGGGGAACAAAAGCCAGATCGATCACCGTGCTGCGCTTGGTGCGATCTCTCGGAATGTGTGTGGGCCCAGGGTTGCCAAAAGCGGCAAGCTCAAGTCCAAGGATGGCCGCAGATTGTTGCAGCGATAAAGCACACCCCTCCCGAGTGGAACTGGGGTCCCAGTCCGGAGAGTGTGCGTTAAAATCTCCCATCATTAGATGACATCGGGGAAGATCTCGATCATGATCCCGGAGCCAGTTAATAGCTCCATGATCGGAATCTGAATACACGTTCAGAAGGTAGAAGGAACTCTCGCCCGAGGAGAGCGAGAGAACCATGATGTCGGGATGATCAATAATATCCCTTCGTTGAGCCGGGCGATACCGGGCCAGCCTAGTCGAAACATAGGTCATGACCCGGGGTCGCTCGTCAGGGGTGGTGGGGCGCACCATGGCCAACCAGTCTGGATGGTTGGGCGCGCCGACTACATCTTCACCCTTTCTGCTCTTCGCAGACGGGGCGGTTCTTATGTGCCTCCAGGGAGGCTCTTGGATGAATAACACATCATATATATTTGTACATGTGCTAAGTATTACATCGAGGGACACCCCGTCCCTCGCCACGTTCCAACTCAGAACCCGTATCTCATCAAGCGGTTGTGCCTGCATTAAGCTACGTTTTGTGAGTAGAGTGCACGACGATGATTCCAATATTCACGTACCTGGGCATATTTGGCATCGATCCATTCACGATCGTACCGGTTGTGCCAGAAATGACACTTTCTGTCGTAAGGTTTATGCGCGCCCTTACAATTAGGGCAGCGCGCGGCATGAGGGCAGTCCACCCCAACGGGGGTAGGTGGGACAGGTGGAGTTGCCTTGGGATTTCCCTTGCAACACGAAGCGGCGATACGATGTACCTCCTCCTCGTGTGGCCCGGAGCAATGAGCGCAGCGGGGCTGGGGAGCCCTGCAAACGTTAGATGGATGGCCCCACCTCCAGCATCTAGTGCAGAGAGGGACGCCGGGGTTGGCGCGCGCCGCAAGAATGCGGTAAGCCCTGCCACGGAACATGAAGGTCTTGTTGATAAGAGCCTTCGCGCGGGCTCCCGACTGAGAGTCCCAGATATTGAGGAACGCCACACAAGTGGTGCTCGCCGGGGAGTTGCGCTTAATCCGAGGCTCGGATTTGAAAGGCGCGAAGACGGAAAGTGGAGAGGCAAGAATTGCCATCTTCACTTCAGCCCCTGTGGTAAGGGTCTTACTGGCGAAATCGCCGTAAGCAGGTAGGTCAAGTACCCGAAGGTACGAGGTGGAAGAAGGGAGGCTGACCGACACCTTGACAGTGTCAGACTCCGGAAGGATTCTATGCACCCATCCTCGGGCGATATCGAGATCGCTCTGGGTGGACACAAGGGAGGTGGCAAGAGAAATGCCATCATATGCGTGCGAGGCAGACAACACCCGATTGGCGCTGCCCGCATCGCGGAAGGCTTTGTCGATCTTGTGGACCAGGTCGACGAGTTTCGTGTCGTGCGGCTTCGTGTAGGGGCCGCTAAACGCGAGGAGGATCTGCTTGCGTGATGGGCCAGCAGTGGTGAAAGAGGGGTGCCTCTTCTGCCTCTTGGCAGCAGAGACCCGCTCATCGATGGCCGCTTGCATCGCAGGGACGCGGGGCGGAGGTGGATACCTGGCAAGAGCACTACGGCCCATGGCAGGATCTCGTTGCGACAAAGGGTTGGCCGCCGCAAGCTCAGCAAAAGTGCGCTTGCGGGGTTTCGGCTTCGTGGCAGTAGGAATAGGAGGCGGAGGCCTCAAGTAAGAATCCGCCGGCCTCTTGCGAGACTGGCGGGGAGCAGGAGGACCCTGCTTTGGCGCAGCCGAAGGCTGCGACGAAGCTGGGCCCACCTTGCTCGTGGGGGCTCTACCCTTCCCCTTATCCTGACGAGGAGGGGGAGGGCGTGAGGTGGTGTCAGTCTCCATGGCAGACGACTCCGCATCACTGGAATGGGGGTCGATCTGGGCGAGGGGACGGTGTTGGGCCTCATGACGGTGTCGTCTGGGCCTGAGATGGTCTCTCCGATGACGTATCCCAGAGAGAGGGCTTCGTCTCCGACGACGGACGCGGTGATGTCGGTCCATCCGGTAGATTCAGCTGCGGACACCAAGGAGGCGATCGCAGCAGCGAGATCAGTTGCAGGGCGAGCAAGGGCATCGTCAGATGAACTCGGGTTTCCCCTCATCCATGCTGCAATGGCCCTCGCATTCCGGGACATTTCATCGAGTGCAGATGTGAGCTCACCCTCCAGGGCGGGATCTGCTGTCGATTGAGAAGCAGGAGGAGGAGTCGCCTCATAATCGAGAATGACATCCTCATCCGTGAGGTAGTGGGACGGATCCTGCTCAGGTGGCAGGGCCGACAGAGTAAAGACAGGAGTGCGTTCGCGCTCACTGACTGGGGTTTTGTCCCGCTGTTGCTGAGGGACTGTAGATGAGTACGTCTGCCTCTGAGGAGAGGGAGACGCAGGGGTAGAGGCTGCCGCCGCCGAAGCAGACGACGAGCCAACTCCAGGAGTGCGCCGAGGCGCAAATCCAGTCAATCTCTCTGATGCGCGAGATCCGCTAGGCGGATCGCCACCAGAACCGGGTTTGGGGGGCATTGGGTTGTTATCTGTCGATTGGTAAAGTAGCGCTCAGGAGCGCTCAACGAGGAGGAGCTGTGGGGGACGATGTTGGTGTTGCTGAAGTTGTTTCCCACGGTCGCACGAAGTGGTTACCGAATAAGGAGGAGATGTTAATCTAGAGATCCGCGCCTCGTTCTGTATAGGCCAGATGGTTAAGATATTACTGAAAGGCGCCTATTTCCGTACACTTTATTAGATGTATTGACTATTATCTCAATAGTTACTAATGATAATGTCTTTAATTGACCGCGCGTTCCTCGTTATCTTGCATAGTTTCCTCTAGTCCTTAGTAGCCTTGTCATTGTAATGTCCGGACTTGTAACATTTAGACTACGGTATAAGCTTTACTAAGTGCTAAAAATAGCTCAGGTAAGGAGAATAGTAGTCCGTTCACAGCTAGCCACTCGTGGTCTCTTCACCGGGATTGGCACGCGCCGCAAGAATGCGGTAAGCCCTGCCACGGAACATGAAGGTCTTATTGATAAGAGCCTTCGCGCGGGATCCAGACTGAGAGTCCCAGATATTGAGGAACGCCACACAAGTGGTGCTCGCCGGGGAGTTGCGTTTAATCCAAGGCTCGGATTTCAGCCTTGTAAGCTAGAATTATAGGCTGTGGGCTAACTACGTTATACATCTATAGCGGGTTTGGGCTGCTTAGGCCACGGCCTAAGACCATGCACAAATCTTTTGAAAGACTGCTGCGGTGCCGAGAGAGGGTGTCTGCACCTTGCAGGGGGCGGGTACTAGTAAATATGTGTCAACAATGCACAGAAATGGCTGGCGGGCACAAAATATGGTGCTGCTCGTCGTTGGGGGCGCCTTTAGGCATGGGAAAAATTCCAATAGCATCTATAAATATATTCAGATTTAATGCAGGTTTTTGCGCGCCTCTAGGGGGGCAGGAATGGGTGGATTGGGGCCGGCAGGTTTGGATGACGGTCCCATTTGGGGTGGGGCTGATGGTAAATACCTGTCAACAATGCAGGAAATGATGCTCGGGATTGTATTTTGGCTTTTGCTCGTCGTTTGGGATGGTTTTGGCCAGGGAAAAAATTCCAATGGGGTCTAATAATATATTACTACCCATTGCCGCCCTTTGCGCGCCTCATGGGGGGCGGGGATGGGTGGATTGTCGCGAATAACTTCGGATGACATTCTAAAATTAGATGGAAAAGGCTTTGGTGTGCTATTTTTAGACCCCAGCGCTTGTGCCTGGTTCGTTATCTATAGATTAGATAGCCAGAACTCCGGCGCCTGTTTCCCTTATCTATAGATTAGATACTTTCTGTAATCCCATGCCGCTGTATGTTTAAAAATAGACACGGTTCATTTTGGCCTGCTGCGTCTCTGCTGCTCTTCATTGGGGGCGTTTTTGGGCACGGCACAAAATCCAATAGCATCTATAAATATATTCTCACATAATGCAATTGTTTGCGTGCCTCTAGGGGGCGGGAATGGGTGGATTGGGGCGGTAGGTTTGGATGACTGTCCCATTTGGGGCGGGGCTGATGGTAAACACCTGTCAACAATGCAGGAAATGATGCTCGGGTTTGTATTTTGGCTTGCGCTCATTGTTTGGGGCGGTTCCGACTGCGGAAAAAAATCCATTAGGGTCCAGTAATATATTGCTACCCATTGCCGCCCTGTGCGCACCTCATGGGGGCGGGGATGGGTGGATTGACGAGGATGACTTTGGATGACAGTCTAAAATTAGACGGAAAGCGCCGGTGTGATATTTTTAGATGCCAGCGCTTGTGCTTGGTTTGTTATCTATAGATTAGATAGCCAGACAGCGCCTAGCTAGATATTTTTAGATGCAGACGCTTGTGCCTCAGTGCCTGTCGCTGTTATCTATAGATTAGATACTTTCTAGTATTCCCACGCTGCAGCCTGCTGTCGTCTCTGCTCGAAAACCTCAGGGAATTAAACCGAAAACTGTGAATATATTTGAAATGTGCTACTCATGTACTGGTAATAAGGTATACAACAAATAAAATAAGATACAGTAGTGAAAACGAGGATGGAGGGTGCATATCGACGTGAGTAACGCACGTCATCGCCTCTCCTGCTGCTGCTCATCTTCGTTCTCCTCCTGGTCATCATGTCGCTGCTGTCGCCCTTCCCATCTCATCGCCGCCACCATAACGGGACAGCAGCAGGAGGAGCGGTACAGCTGGCACTGCTTCCATCTCGTCGTGCTGCTGCTCCTCCCACCTCGCCGCCGTCGCTGTATCTGAGCAGCAGCAATGGGCGCTGCTGCTGCTCCTCGTCGTCGCCACCGTATCCGAGCATCAACAGTAGGCAGAGCTGTTGCCCCCACCTTATCGCTGTCGCCGTATACGAGCGGCAGCCGTCGTCATGCTGCTGCTGCTGTGTCCACTTCATCGCCGTCGTGTACAAGGAGCAGCAGCAGTGGTCGTGCTGCTGCTGCCCCGCCCTCGTCGTCATCGTAGTCGTATCCTTTTTTTTTTTTTTTTCCTTTTTTTTAAATCAACAATTTATATTCCGAAGCACGATCGCAGCTCGGACTCTAACTAATACAAACAAGTACGCTACAATACCCATCGCAAAAGAAAGAAATTGGTTGCGCAGCAGCCTGAAACCCAAATAACAGACCTCGCAGCCCAGGAAATACAAACGCGCGGCGTTGTTAACGCTACCGAACGTAAGGTAAGTATGGATTAAAAGGGTGGACAGGGGGGTCACCCAGATGAAGTCAGAGCTTGCCCGGCTCTCCCCACTTCGTTGGCAAACTCGACGTTATCGTTACACCATGGCGGGTCCTCCAAATGATGCGTGCAATAGACTCAGAGAGTCACAAGCGAAGCCCTGGAACGACCACGGCTGCGGCCCTCGTGGGATTCATCGCACCATAATGGAAACACCTGCGGGCACTAGGTCTTGGGCCAAGGCCCCGACGACGCCCCGAAGTTTAGGCCCCTCCTTGCGGAGAGGCCTATTGGCAGGCTACTTTGGGATTTCGGTAGGGAGTTATTACCCCACCTACTCAACCATCAGACGAATCGGAACTCAGGGTCCATCAACAGCCCCACTTTGGGGACCTGCCTAGTAGGTGCTGCGAATACTAGTCACCTCCGGCTTACACGGCAGGGGAGGTCGGCTGCACCGGCCATTCTTCCCGCCTTCCTATTAGGTCTGTTCATTTTCGAGTTCGATATATTCCATCCCCAATCCATCAGTCGGCATGCCGACGTAAGCCCACCAACACCCCGGCTACAACTTAAGCCCACAGGAGTCTATTATGCCTGTGTGAACCGACAGTGGATTTGATCTCTCGGGCCAAGGTAAGGGGACTGCCCCGACCATGCCACGGCCCATCCGGTGAATCCTAGGTGTGTTACTCCCAGGCCGAACTTCCCGTCCCCCGGCAGGTGGTTCGCTTAAGCCCAGATGGGCGCGGATCCCCAATCCTGTCCGGAGTCACTGTCTTGCTGTGAAACTCTACCCAGCCGTGGAGCTGGGAGTACATTTCAGATGACTAACGACGGCACCCACATCTACTTGCCACGTTGGGTATCCTGTCACTGCCCTGGGTTGTTGAAACCCAGGCTGGATCATTGATCCGGGAATCACCCCGGAACTCCCCATGGTCGGATGGTTTTCGCCTGATTCCCCCAATCTTATTGTGTCCTATCCTTTTGGCCCCTTGCGGGGTTCCCACAGGCCGACAGCGAGCCTCAGCCAGGGTCGATTTACAGAACCATAGTGGCTTTGCCCGAGGGCCAGGGTCGGCTTACATCAGTCATACGGCTTTGCATCGGTCGACTTATGTCAACATTCCGCGGAATTGGTTGGACCCCGGACACTCCCAGCCCCCGACGTAGGCCTGCGAGGTGGTCATTGTGCCCGTCCCCTGTAGCGGCATCGCGCCCTTGCGCCCTAAGGCACAGAACGGCCTGCAGCCCCCGACACGCCCACAACATCGCAGACAATTTACACAAAGGGTCCTACAAGGTGGCGCCACAAGCCCTAAATGGGACTACAGTGGATTGCCGAGGGTCCCGCCCAACGAGCAGCCAACAGCGAACCCAACATGGAGCGCGACTTACATCAGCAACCCGCGGAACAGTCCCACGGACCACAATTATCGTATGTGAATCTGGGGGAATCGAACCCCCAACGTCTCGGATGGTACACAGCCACCCTTAAGGGCAATGCAGTAACCGCTAAGCCACCACGCCCCGAACAACTGAGAGTCGCAGCCGCCGACTTCAAGCCATGGCCCACCGCGAACGGGGGTCGGACGGAGAGGATTACCCTTTAGATCCTCTAACTCCAAGAAATTAGAGCCAAGTAAATTGGGAACCTCGTCGACCTCTGTCGACCAGGCATCCCGCGCTACAGTGTCGGCTTTATTCTTAAGCCAAGCGACAGATAGAGGGGTATTCGGTGTAACAGGTACACCCGGAAACCCAAGGACGAGGTCATGAGCCTCTTGATGGACGTCCCACTCCATGTCGGAGGGAGACTCTGCAAAAACGACTTTACGGTTACCACCACCTTGGAACCAGCATTCAAGTGTCCGACATACTATCAGAGATGAGCCCTGATGAGAATGCGGAGAAGGATCAACGGCCATTCGAGCAGCATGCATCGAATCCGTGAAAATAACTATCCTGGTGACGTCTCCGAATGCTACCATTGCAGAGATGGCCACCGAGATGGCATCGAGCTCAGCGTCAGTGCTAATAGCTCAACCGGAAGAGTGGCATCTGGCCAAAACCAGAGCACCCTGCCATTTGATAACAATGCCGTTGGCGGCCTGCCAGGGCCCCGGGGGGACCGAGCCGTCGACACCAGCATATGCGGTTCCTGGCTCATCATCACACTTCTCGATGAGTTTGTCCAGTACAATTTTCCACGCAGCATCAGGGTCTTCAGCCCTGCTGATACGGGGTTTAGCCATCCATGTAAACCGGCTCGCATGCCGATCCATTAGACGATATCCAGGCCTGGCATCTGGAGCAAAAGGCTCCAGTTCTTCCAGACCAGCGGGGTGGAACAATGCATTGCCCACAAGACCTCCGCGCAACTTTTCTCGTTGACGCTCGGTAAAGTTCTCAATCGCCATCTTGTGAGGAGTGGCTTTCTTAAGTAAAGGACCAGCCATAAATGACCGGACCGGGTGAGTATCAGACAAGAAAGAGATCCGGGCAACTGCCCGAGAGTTCAACCTGTCCAGAAGTAGGGGCATGGGCAGAAGGCCGGCAAGGGCCTCGACGCCATACGAGGGAGAGGTGCGGAAGCACCCAGTAATCCAAAGCCCAGCCTTACACTGAACGTTGGTAAGTTGCACAATAAGCCCCTTGTTTCGGGCCTTGCGGAAGTACCACATGCGGTAACCATAAGTAATTATGGGGATAACGCATGTGCGGTAGAGGAGGTGCTTAAGATGCGGCGGCAACCCTCTGGTAGAAGACCCAAGCATTTTCATCGATACCACCGATGTAAATCCTTTGGTGGAATAATATCGCACATGCTCCTTGAAAGTGAGCGTGTGATCAAAGTAAAACCCAAGATATCGCCAGAATGGCTTTGGCTTGAGCCATTTGCCTGCAGTGTAGGGTTCTTCACCCAAATCAATGGCAGGATTATAAACTGAAGCCGTGTTGTCGAAGTGAAAAATCTCCGACTTCGCGTGCTCCAGAGCGAGAGCGAACTTGGTGAAGAGCTCAAATATAATCTTGTAAGCCTTGCGAAGGTTTACAACATTGGGATCGAGTCCGGTCTCTTGAGAAATCAGAGTACCATCATCTACATATGACAGAAGGTCGACCACAAGATGAATCTCACGGCACCTCTTGTAGAAAAGATGCATGATAGGTGCCAAGTAAATAGCTGACAAGACAGGGAAGAGCCCTGTCCAACACCCACATCGGCTTGCAGAGGATCTGACAAAAAGGAGTTCCATGCATACTGCGTCTTCCTCTCCACCAGATAAGAACTGAAGAACTTGACCACCAAAGGCGGAAAGCCAAGCTTCCGGAGAATAATCACGAGAACCTTGTGATTAAGAGAAGGAAAGAACTGAGCAAGATCAAAGGCAAGGATGCTAGTCCTCAGCCCTTTCGCCCACCCAGCCCTCATCATGTGTGTCAAAAACAGACCCGCATCCTCAGTTGAGTGCCCCCTGACACCCCCAACCTGATTCGGGTGAAATATATCCTGTCCGACAGTGTCGAACTGAATGCGATTCGAGATCATTTTCTCGATGAGTTTTCCCACGGTATTCAAAAGCACAATGGGCCTGAATGCCTTAGGGGTGGAGTACGAGGGCTTGCCGGGTTTGGGGATAATAACCGACATAGACTCCTTGAAGGGAGACGGCCAATGACCCACATGCATGCAGGCATTAGCAATCGAGATAAGGACCTCCACAGAGTGGGGGTCCTGATGTACAATCTTCTTCAGGTGGGACCAATTGACATGATCCGGGCCCGGAGAAGAGAGGCCGGAACACGCGGACAGAGCTTCCGTGAGTTCCAGCGGGGAGAAGGGAGCCCATTCCCAATGGGAAGTTGGGGAATGGACTCCAAGAGAACAGCATCGTATGTTCTATCCGACGCTGAGTTGTACGTGCCATGTAGGGCATCCCACAAGGCAGGCAAATCATTGCAAGGCTCCCCACGATACTGGATAGCCTCACTGGGAGGGAGCTTCCGTTGTTGGACCCACTTCATGAGGTCCCACGGTCGCTTATTAGTACCCGCGATTTCCCCAATGCGATCATTGAAGAAAACACGTTTCGTTTCCCGGACTATTTTCCGAAAGGATTTCCAATTCTCGGGGAGCAATCCCTCCGAAATTTGAGCAAGGTGTCAGAGCACTCCTGGGACCACCAGGGTTTCGAACGCTTAGTAATAGAGGTCTCTTTAGCATGGGCAGACCATGCATCTGAGAAAATCCGCGCCACTTCTTGAGCCGCAGTCTCAATCTGATCCTCGGTAGTCAACGGGGCCTGTGGATCTATGGCAGCAAGTCCCAAAGCGATAGATTTAACGAAGGCCTCAACAGACTCCGTAGGAAGAGACATCCGAACTGCCCCGTCAGGGGTGGAAAGGATGTCCAGTGTAGTATAAATCGGAATGTGATCTGACTTAAGCTGGATGTCCAGGCATCGGACAGTAGATGTGTTCACTACCTGATCGGGAGGAACAAAATCGTCTCCGACGGTGGACGCGATGACTTCGGTCCACCCGGTAGATTCTGCTGCAGATACCAGAGAGGCAAGTGCAGCAGCAAGTTTGGTAGCAGGGCGATGAGGAGCCTTGTCAGATGAATCAGAGTGCCCCCTCATCCATGCTGCAATGACCCTAGCGCTCCGGGTGAGGCTGTCGACATCAAGAGAGAGATCCCCTTCCAGGGCAAGCTCTGTCGTCGATTGAGATGAAGGAGGAGGGGTTTCCTCATAGTCGAGAACAACATCCTCATCCCTGGTGTAGTGAGACGGATCCTGCTGAGGCAGGCCCGCCGTGGTAAAGATAGGAGTGCGTTCACGCTCACTGACTGGGGTTCTCTCCCTCTGTTGCTGAGGGACAGTGGATGAGTACATCTGCCTCTGGGGAGAGGGAGATGCAGGGGTAGAGGCCTCCGCCGCCACCGAGGCAGACAACGAGCCAGTTCCAAGAGTGCGCCTAGGCGCAAAACCAGGCAATCTCTCCGATGCGTGAGATCCGCTGGGCGGATCGCCACCAGAGCCGGACTTGGGGGGCATTGATATGTTTTCTGTCGATTGGTAAGATAGCGCTCAGGAGCGCTCAACGAGGAGGAGCTGTGGGGGACGATGTTGGTGTTGCTGAAGTTGTTTCCCACGGTCACACGAAGTGGTTACCGAATAAGGAGGAGATGGTAAACTCCTCATACGTGGGGCTCCTGTCAAGCTTTGAACCCATGGATAGTTCGTCAAGATGTAGGTCCATTTCGTCTGATGAAGGAGTGAAACCCCTTCGTGGTTCCTTTGCTGGTTTGGTCCTAAGGAGTCGAATGAATACATCCCTGAATTTGCGAAGGGAGTTCTTAATTTTCTCTCTCCAGGTCAGAGTTCCCAGTTCTCAGTCAATGTTCAGGTTTTGTTTTCGGAGCCAAGGGAAGCCCAGAATAATCTTCTGCTTCCCGAGGCCGGTGACTAAAAGTCGGGTCGGGTCCGTTCTTCCTGGACTGCTGTCGTGCACTGGTATAAAATTGTTGATATAAAAAAAAAAAAAAAAAAAAAAAAAAAGGGTCCGTTCTTCCGTTGATGGTAAGGTCGATGATGACGTAGTATGATATCATTCCTTCCTTATTAGGTGTTCCATCTACATTCTTGGCTTTGATCGGCCTCCAAAGCCATCGTAGTTTCAGTCCAAGAGAGTTCGCAAATTGCTGGTGGATGAATTGTCTGCCAGCACCTGAGTCCAAGAGGGCAGTGGTTCCAACGATTTTTCTACCATTCTGACTTTCGCATGAGAGAGAGCATGGTAATTGCATGGTTTGATTCTCGATCTCAGCTACTAATACAGAGTGAATAGAAAGATAGGGAGAGACTGATGTTGGGCAGCGTCTCCCTATTAAAAACCCTCACGTCCTTCAGCCAAGTCATCCAGACAGGCATCTTTCTCTTCGGTATCCAATTCCTCGATGAGTGAATGGATGTGGGCACTGGTCTGCCTACCAGTGAGTTTCTTCTTTGGTGGGTCATATTGTTTCTGTTGGTTCATCGGGTTCTGTCTCCTCTTCTTCTTCGGGCAGTCGCGCGCCATGTGGCTGGGCTCCCTGCAGAAGAAACAGGATCCTGTTCTGAGGAGTTCATTTCGTTCATCGGTCGTCATCGCGTCGATGTCCATTGTGTCAGGGTCGCGCAGTTGGTACGAGAATGGGCGTCTCATGGGTTTCAGTTCGTATTTCGGTTTCTGATACCCAAAGTTCTGTCTGGCGTATCTCTTTTCAATCATGTCGGTGATCTTCATGTTCATTTTGCGGTCTTTTGCTTTGTTGTACCATCCTTGGAGAGTAGTTGGTCGGGTCTCAAGACGCATGACTTCTTTCAACAACTCTGTCCTAAGGGATTTCCGAAACAGGTCGATTAAAATTGACGGGTCAGAGATCCTGGTCTTCTTGACCAGGATCTTGAAGTTCGTGATGTGTTCTTCTAAGGGTGCCTTCCCTTGTCGGATCACATATAACTGTTCGAGGGAGTTACCCTTCAGGTCAGTGATCTCGTAGTCCTTGTCGTGTTGGTCAATAAAGGCATCCCAGGTTCCAAGGTCCAGCACTGCATTGGTCGCTGGAGTTGTTCCAACCGCGGGAGCAGCGGGAGGATAGTGGGAGTCATAGAACTCTTCGGCCCAATTAGATGCGGCTTCCCCTCTCATGAAGGAGAGAACGAAGACGATCTTCTTCTCATCTGTGTCGTAGACGGTGGAATTGATCTTTAGGTAAAGCATCACCGTCTTCTTCCAAGAGGCATATTTTTCAATATCGCCATCAAAGTCCTGGGGTCGGTTCAAGTTTATTTCTTTCAGGGTAGGATTAGCCATGGGAGGAGTGGTCTGTTGACCTGGAGGGTTCAGGGGAGGTGGAGGTGGAGGTGGAGGTGGACCTTGCGGTTATCTTGAAGGTTGTCACCCTGGTGGTGGGGAGAGTTCTTCCGAAGAACTAGGAGGGTCAGGAGGAGGTTCGGAAGGTGCGTGGTGATCATGGAGACCTTCGTCTTCGAGATCCGAGAAGGAGGAAAGTTGGACAGGAGTTCTGGATCTGGAAGGGGTGAAAAAGCTAGTGGATAGTAGATCTGCTGCTTCTTCTAGGGTTTCAGTGGGCTCACGGGATGGGATGCTGGGGGTAGATGGTTCAGGTTCAGGAGTGGCTGCGACAAGGAGCTGTTCTCAGGTGGCTGATCGAGTTACTCGTGACCTAGCTTGCGAAGCTACTGTCAGTCGAGTTACTGAAGGTTTCAGAGGCGTTGTGCAGGCTCGGACTCCGAGGAGTCCTACTGCGACAAGTGTCGGGGTTCAAGGGGTAGTCGACCACTAGATAGTGGTGGAAAGGAGTAGAAGCTAGTTCTTTTGTTACGACTAGCAAGAAACAACGTGATTGCGATGTCGGAGTCCAGCAATCAGTGATTCCAAAGTCGCGTCAAGAAGTCCTAGATCGGATCGTTCGCACTTAGAGGCTCAGACGAGCTTAAGTGATCATGTCTAGAGCCTCGACGAGCTTAGACATTTGTGGTGAGAAGAGAGGCAAGACAATAGAGTCAAGATTCTCAAGAACTAGCTAAAGTACATCGTTGTGTATCTACGATATTTATACTAGTTCTGAGCATGCACAGACCATGATAAAGTGACTCCTTCAGAGTCATTAGAATGGAGTCAGAAATGTGAGGGAGTCAGAATGGAGAGAGGAGAGTCCTCTCGACGATAATAGCATCGTCGAGCATGCATAAGTATGGAAGCTATAAATAGTCTGGAACCGGGAAGGTACTCATACTGAAATAGAAAGTGTCCAGTATCGCTGGCGTACATCTAAGCACGGGTAAAGATAAGATAACAGAAAAGCGGACAGGATAAGATAAGGAAAAATAGGCAGTCGTAACATATTCGTTATCACCTTGCAGAATGAGGACGAGCAGGTGTGAGGTAAGTGGTTTTATGATCACTCCTCAATCCCAAACTTATATGCATATGATAGACCAGCCAACAAAGAAGAGCTTTTCAACCTTCGACATGCACAAGCTTGTAATGTTGTCGAGCGTATCTTTGGAGTCCTCAAGAAGCATTGGGATATACTCAATCATGCTCCTCAATATGATATGGATATTCAGGCATGCATACCCACTGGACTGGCAGCTGTGCACAACTTCATCATGGATCATGACGAGAATGACATCCAACACTATCTTCACGATCTTGATCAGGAAGATCCTCCACCAGCATCAACAGGCGACCCTGGTCCAGGATCAATCCTGAGAGAAGAACGAGAAAGAGCAGATGCTTTTTGTGACCAGATTGCAACAAGGATGTGGGTGAGCTATCAGCAGTTTTTACATGACCATCCAAAGGTCTTGGAGCAGGAGTTTAATCCAGAACATGAATAGATAAAATAGTAATGAGCATATAGATAAATGAATGTAGATATAAGGGTATTGAGGTATTTGAGGCTATAGATAATTATATAAGTGAATGAAGGAAAGAATTATAATGAAAGAAAGAATTATAATGTGAATGAATGATTATCGCAAAGGTATATATGAGAACAGAGAGATATATTTATGCAGCAGCTCTTAACACCCTGACCTCTTCGACCTTCTCTTGAATCCACATTTGGCAGAACTCAACATCGTCAGCATTGAGAGCAGTGTACGCATCTGCAGCCTTGATGTCCTTCTCCAAGACATTGCACAGAATGAGACGATCAGCCATGGGGAGCCAATCTTCCTTCTGTGCAAGCTTCACGGCCTTGGTGTGATGCTTGGGTGTCTTATCAGAAGGGTCGCCAGCCAGGGCCTTGCAGATGTTGTCACTAAAGCGACTAATCGATGCAGTCAGGCTTTGGATCGCATCCGTGCCAGTTACTTTGGCTTTCTTTGCAGGCGCAGGTGTTTCAGAGATGGCACGTTCACGCTTCCGAGAGGCCCGAGGAGGAGTCAAAGGGATGATCTGATAATAGAGAATAATAAGTATCAATTTAAAATAATCAAAGAGAACCTACCAGGGCAGAAGAAGCAACAACTTCGAGATGTCCAATCTCCTTATCAGGAGTGTCCTCATCCACCTGAGTGTTTGCAGGAAAGGGAGGGAGTTCATCATCATCCTCATCAAAGGGATCCATGCCAGAGAGGCCCTGAGAGGGACGGAAAATGTGTTTGCCCTTCACGGTAGCAGGCATGAGCAATGAGACCTTCTTGAGGTGGACCCAACCCTTGTTCTTGAAGGGTTTAGCATCCTTGTGAACCTTGAGGAAGTCCGACCAAGTATCCTCCATCTCTGGAGTGATGGAAGCACCAGTTTCGTCACTCCAGGTCCAACCTGACCTGTTCTTGATGGCCTGTATGGCACGAAAGGTTCGACGAAGCTAACAATGTAAATTCAGTGCAATTACACATGATGAGGATGATAGAACATACCGAGTTGTATTTGTTCTGACAGGCCTTGGCAGTTTTTGGGCCTCCCTTGACTCGCTTCACCTCGATAACAGGTGCAGCGGCATTGAATGTCACCATTTTGAAGTTGCCACCATCCCCGGCAGCAGCAGCGTGCAGTAGTAAGAAGTCGATGAAGATTACCTCATCTTCAGTGGTCCACTGTGCAGCGCCATTGTCTTTGGTCATGTCGATGAGCTACGAGGACGAGAGGAGGTGGTGAAAGTAAGAGAGGGAGAGATAAGAGACGAGACGCAACGGTCTGATCAACAAACAGAATGCAGGATGTCACAGATCGTCACATTTGCACGGGACCTTCAAACCATGTGATGATAATCTAAACTACCAAATATAGGCCAGAATGCCGCATCAAAATGTGACATTCTGAGTCCGAACGCAGCCTTAGACAGGTTTCTTGGCTTATAACTCTCTTTCTTTAACTTGGTGAACCACTTAGGCTTGTGATCTTATCTTTAATAGCTTGTATATTTTTACTTGGCTTCTTTTTATATTATGGGACTCTCACTTTGAAGCTACTTAGTACTTGGAGGCGAAAACACTTAAGATATAACTCTTAAGCACCTATGTCTTGTAGGTGGTAAATTGCTTGTATTCTATGGTGTTACAGGGCTGCTTATATACTACTAAGATGATATATTATTACATAGATGCAATGATGAGAATATAGAGAATTCATAAGCATTTGTGCACGAGCGGCAGCCTGTGGAGTACAGTTTCCGTGCACTTTCACTTGATTATGCCTTTTGGATGGATCAGGAGTTCAGATCATCCTCGGCTCAGCTAACTTAAGTGCCTAAGACTTAATCCTCCTCGACCGTGTGGTATACAGGCTTGTGATTTTCATTTTTATTGGTATCTTGTCCTGTCATTGGCTATTGACTGACCGGAGCATAGACACGCCTATGTCTCATCAGAGACACTCGGGCAAACTGCACCTGTTCTGTCCATGATAATACTCGTGATTAGGGTTGTAACCCTTCATCCTCTGTACCTGGTACCCTGGTACCCTTGGCATGCATCTCAGATCTCGCTATGTCGAGTTATGCACCCCGGAAATCTTCCTGTAACCAATTATTACCCAATATGGTATGTGTTCCCAATTAGGTATCCCTTTGATCTGAGCTTCTGATCAGTGTTGCTACAGGCACGTCTATGGGCGTCTGCTTTACCCTGGCTGCTCTACTGTCCTCGGTGCCTTCAGCAATGTCACACGACCTGTCCTGTAGTGTGCCTAGATGTCCATTCTTTAATCTAGAGATCCGTGCCCTTGCTGTATAGGCTGGATGGTTAAGATATTACTGAAAGGTGCCTATTTCTGTACACTTCATTAAATGTATTGACTATTATCTCAATAGTTACTAATGATAATGTCTTTATTGAACCTTGCATTCCTCGTTATCTTGCATAGTTTCCTCTAGTCCTTAGTAGTCTTGTCATTGTAATGTCCAGACTTGTAACATTTAGACTACATTGTAAGCTTTACTAAGTGCTAAAAATAGCTCAGGTGAGGAGAATAGTAGTCCGTTCAGAGCTAGCTGCTCGTGGTCTCTTCAACGGGGTCCCAGGGTGGCTGGGTAATGGGAGGTCTTTATTATCCTCCATTGATTCCTACCAGAATCCTGCAGAATCTGGTCATTCCAGAGGAATAATTTTTGGGTCATTTTGGCTGAGAGGCCAGCCAAAATGCAAAATTTCATTCCAGAGGAATGTGTTGAAGAAACCAGGCATGGACCATCAAGTAACACATATTTCTATTCTTTTTATTCATTCTTACTACTCTGGGACACCAAGAGACATAGCTGCTCCCTCGGCTATGCCACATGGTGCCACCTATTCACGTACCCACTCACTATTGAGCGATCACATGTGGCACTTTCTGCATGCGGTTTATTTTCCTATTGATGGATATCCTGTACCTCAGGAGGTCTTTGCTGTGCCCCCCCTATTCCTACTGGAATCCGGTGGAATCCGGTGGAATATAGGGCCATTCCGGTGGAATCTCCTGCCAAATTTCTGAAATTTTTTGAAAAAGGGGCAAATTCCGAGATTCCACTGGAATGTTGACCGGAATGCAACAGGAGTGGAATGGCTGGAATGGAACAACCAGATATTCCACTGGAATGGAATAGAAATGCATTATGATTTGGTGATTTCTGATGTCTATATATAGAAATAGACATCAGTACCTGTCTGTGGTATTGAAATAAAATTAGATAGTGTGCCAAGAGATATTCCCAATTAGGAAATTCAATATTTGGATTAGGTGATTTTGAAAAGACTCGGGTTTGGTCAAGTTTTTTGCAGTTTTCTCATTAACGAGAGCAGCAGATCATATGATTTCTAAAGGTACACTGGTTTTACAGCAGGTGCTATAATTACCTTTTTAGGCATAAAATTCCCACGGTCCTCAAAACAGCTTAAATATAGTAATATTGCCTGTCTGGGACACATAATATAGATATATTTAGAATCTCCTCAAAATGCTAAATTTGATGGTACCTTATTGACCCTGAATCACTCACACGTCAGTCACATAACATATGTATCTCAAATAGACAAATAAGGCATATAAAGGAATCAATTTGCACATGTCACACAGGTGCAATACTTTTCATTCCTCCACTGATTCCTCCCGGAATGACCGGATTCCGGAGGAATGGACCGGAATCCGCAGGAATGGACTGGAATCCGCAGGAATGGACTCAATTCCGCAGGAATGGACTCAATTCCGCAGGAATCCTGACCGGAATCCACAGGAATGACCGAAATTCCGGTTAGGACTTCAACTTGGTGGACTTAGACAGAACTCAGAGAAAAATATCACTCAAAGATTTTGCATCTTTCAGGAATTGAACCCAGAGCCCCAGAAGAAATCCAGTAGCTAATATCCCAGACCATTTAACCATTAGACCAGAGAACTGTTGCTAACCTACCAAAAACATCAGACTACATACCCTATCTATCTATAATATATTTGTAGATTGTGTAACCAATTCTGAGAGATTCAGGGTCAATGGGGTACCATCAGATTCAGAATTTTAAGGAGATTACAAATATGTATATGTCATCTCACTCGGGTAACTGAAATCACCTTATTTGGTCTGTTTTGGGGACCGTGGGAACTTTTTGCCAAAAAAAGTAACTATAGAGCATGCTTCCAGAATCACAAATATATCAAAATCATGTGACTAGCTGCTTTGTCATCGAGAAAAACGCGAAAAACTCGCCCAAAGCCGGCGGTTTTGAAAATTGCACTTGCTAAATATGGAATATCTTGATTAGAAATAGGTCCCACAGTCTCATTTTGATGTCATTTTATGTAATAGTGTGATATTTTCATGTTGGTGCTAAAAATAACCATATTTCCTTTTTTGGAAAAACCGGATTCCGGTGGCCATTCCGTTCCGGCCATTCCTGTTGGGTATTCCGGTTGCAGCTTATTCCAGTCTGCATTCCTCTGGAATGAAATTTCGCATTTTGGCTGGCCTCTCAGCCAAAATGACCCAAAAATTATTCCTCCGGAATGACCGGATTCCGCAGGATTCCGGTAGGAATCAGTGGAGGACAATAAAGACCTCCACAGGTGTGACATGCAGGTGTGACATGTGACTCTTATGCCTGAATTTTTGGTTTCAGACACCTGCCAGATTAGGGTGGACCCTGTGGTTTTCACAACCTATTTTAGATAATTTCACCCTAAATTTCTATATTTAGATTTGAATTTTGTGGGGTGGGTTTTGGACAAAGGGCTTGGGATACAGGAGAGGTGTGATTTTTTTGATAAATTCAAAGGCCTGTGACATGTGACATCTAAATTAAACAAAATACAATGTATTCCCGTCTATTCCAGTGGATTTTGGTCCTATTCCAGTCTATTCCAGTTTCATTCCACTGGAATCCAGTCTATTCCACTGGATTTCAGTCCCATTCCACTGGATTCCAGTCATTCCAACCAGAATAGGTGGGGCACAGCAAAGTACTGCATGAATGCACAAGTGCTGTATGCACTGCCACCCCCATGCTGATCAGCAAGAATAGTGAAATCCACAGCTGCAGCTACAGAGTCAGCAGAGTCAGTGGAATGAGAGTTGGCTGCTAAGGACAGGAGAGAAGAGTGGGCAAGCAACGTGAACATACCACAGGCTGCAACTGCTTACTCTCTGATCCAAGCAATACCCGGGTATGACATGGACATGGATGCCAGTGATTTCATTTGGGAACATATGCTAGATTTTCAAACCGATTTAGATGACTATATTGTGCTACTAGCGAAGACAGATTCAGACACTTACCTGCCTAAATCATACATAGATGTGATGTGACATGAGGACAACTGGAAGCCACCTATGGACAAAGAGATGATGGTGATGGAAAGAAGAGGGGTTTTTAGCAAGGTACCGAGGCCAGTGGGGAAAAAGGTGATTGGGTTGAAGTGGGTGTATGGGTTCAAGTATAATGGTGGAGGCGACATAATGAAGAGAAAGGCTCGCCTGGTTGCCCAGCGGTTTAACCAAATCCCTGGAGTGGACTTTGACCAAACCTACACATCTGTTGCATGCCTGGAGTCAATGTGAATGTGTCTCGCTGTCATCGCTCACCTCAGACTACACCTCTGGCAAATAGATTTCATCGCTGCCTACCTTAACAGTGTTAACAAGTATGAGGTATACACAGAGCAGGCACCTGGTTATATTCAGCGAGAGGAGGAACACTTAGTATACCACGCACATAAAACTGTCTACGGAATGATGGCAGGTGCGCACGACTAGGAGGACGAACTATCTGGCACGTACGACGCCCTTGGGTACTACCAGTCATTGGCAGACCCATGTGTTAGACACCAGATAATCAACGGGAAATACACACTCAATATAACCTATACAGATGACATAATCAGCAGTTCATCTTCAGCAGCTGAGGAAATGAAGGCGATAGGGAGCTCGAGAGTGCGTATGAGATAAAGAGAGTGGAAGATGATGAGGAAAAGGGGAGATTTATCCTTGGAATGAGCTTGCAACAGGACAAGATGTCAGGCACTATCACGATATTGCAATGCCCATATCTTGAAAGAATCTTACAGAGATTTGGGATGGCCGATTGCAACCCAAAATACACACTGCTTCTGACTGGAATAGACCTATCACTCAAGAACTGCATGTCGACAGATGAAGACTGACATTTCATGGCCAATAAACCATACCGCGAGGCGTTAGGAAGCATTATGTGGGTGCAAGTGGCATCGTGACCAGACCTATCATTCACGGTAAACCTCCTTGCTTGATTCCAAATCAACCCCAGCCCACAGCACTGGAAGGCCCTCATGCATGTATTGGCATACATCAAGGCAACATTACACTACAAGATCTCATATCTGAAGGGAACTGAAGATGGCCTTAAGCCATATGGCTTTGTCGATGCTGACTACATGGGCAATCTGTTGGATACCGGGTGCTCGACGGGTGCCTACATCTTCATGATGGCAGGTGGCCCCATTTCATGGAGCTCAAAATACCAGGACATGGTAGCGCTCTCTACTACAGAGGCCGAATACATGGCCACCAGCTGGGCATGTCAGCAAGCCATGTGGATGTTCTCATTCATGCGAGAAGCTGGTCTCGAACAACCCACCCCTGCTGTTTTGTACAATGACAACACCGGTGAGAGACCCGCTACGCACTCAGTGACCTAAACAACACACACAACTGTGGAGTGAGATCCTAACCAGGTCGAGCGATGCTCTACTAGCTTTAGAAATATGTAGTGTGCTTTGCTTCACAATGTCTATTTTGTTCAACTAGCTGACTTGTAGACAGTGCCTCGCAGTTCGTTTAAGTGGATATGAGGGATTATTCAAATACACGTTTTATTGTAGTTTCAAGCCTCGTTTTATCACAGGGATGAACGGTTTTATTGATTTTAGGGGTTTTATTTGAGAGGAACTCTCTAGAACACTGCTAGCTCGAATTTTGAAGCACTAGCTGCTCTGAAGATTTGGGAACTCATCTGAAACTAAGGTCGCACTGTGCGCTACCTTCTGAATGATCTGCTAGCCCACTGTGGACTCTGTTTCTGACTCTTAGGTGCTCTCTTGGCCTCTAAGCACACTCTGGCTTCTAAATTCTTGGACCTTGTCCTCAAGAACTTTCTCTTTTATTTAACTAAGCCTTCTCTGGCTTCAAATGAACTCTATTGAAGTCAAACTGATCCTTTATTCGTCCTCTTTCTTACTAGACACTGCGTCTTAGCTTGAAATAAAACAGGGAAGAGATTGCTTTTTGGTAACTAGCTACATATGTACATCTTTTATACTACAGCTATGTGTGGTTCTAGTATGCGAATAAAATAGTGTAAAACATTCTTATCTCATGTAAATAATGCCTGCAGGCAATGGGTATAGGGTTGAGTATTCCAGGTGACCAGATAGCGGTTAAGGATTTGGAAATTCATCCCATTTCAGCGCGCTAGGACGCTCCTGACTTCCGCGTACCATGCGCATCATGCGTGCATCTCAGCTAGCAGTGCCACTTTATCCCGGATCCATGGCCATCATTGATGTTGGTTCCTTCTTTCCTTTCTCATACTATTACCACTTTTGGTAGTCCCCGGGTAGAGGGTAGAGTGTGCGTCTAACTAACGCGTCTGGGTCCCGTGTGTCTCGTAGTAAGTCACAAGATATGCTCACTAGTAGTCGTGCATTTTGACTGCATGCTAACTAGCTGCGTCTTGTACTCCTAGCTGTAGTATTTTATAGCTAGCTTTTCAGCAATACACTGATTGTACTGAATTCGCTGCGCACTATTTCCGAAGCATTCAGAAGTCTTTTTATTTATTTCCCATGGTGTGTTTTACACCTTGCTAGTCATTATGACTTATGCGTTCTATATTTCACTGCCTGATAACTTTTAACTGTCTCCCGGCTTATCATACAGACTCAGCTAGCTCTGAACTGCATCTGATTACCATTGTCACAGGTTATATGACAACTAGTAGTCGCATAGCTAGGCCTTAGACTACTAACTTGGGTGCGTTATAGTCTCTCTGTCTCGGTTATATTCCCTCGGTAAAAGATGATATATTCGCGAAATTCATGTGTGGCCTGTTTGCAGCCCTATCACCGGGTCGATCATGCTCATGCAGAGCAAGAAAGGCCACAAGAAAGCAAAACACATCCATATCCAATATCACTATATACGAGAACGGGTCAGCGATGGAGATGTCAGCGTGGTGCACATCCCATCCAACAAAAACTTAGCCGACATCCTCACAAAGCCGCTCTCCTGTGAGGCGATGGAATTGCAGTGCTACATGCTGCACCTGATGGACTAGGAACGGTCATCCTGCTTAGGGGAGTGTTAAAGGAACCAGGCATGGACCGTCAAGTAACACATATTTCTATTCTTTTTATTCATTCTTACTACTCTGGGACACCAAGAGACATAGCTGCTCCCTCGGCTATGCCACAGGTGCCGCCTATTCATGTATCCACTCATTATCGAGCGATCACATGCGACACTTTCTGCGTGCGGTTTATTTTCCTATTGATGGATATCCTGTACCTCAGCCGTTACACTCACGTTGTGCCATCTGAGGTCAGTAATATCCATCTATTATTCTACCTTTATTTACTAAAATACCTACCTCTAGTTACTCATTGCGCTTCGTAACTACAGGTATAATCATAGCTGTTACACTCACGTTGTACTGTCTGAGTTACTCATTGCACTTTGTAACTACAGAATGCAGACCAGAATAAGCTGCAACCGGAATACCCAACAGGAATGGCCAGAACAGAATGGCCACCGGAATCCGGTTATTTCCAAATAAGGAAATATGGTTATTTTTAGCAACAACATGAAAATATCGCACTATTACATAAAATGACATCAAAATGAGACTGTGGGACCTATTTCTAATCAAGATATTTTATATTTAGCAAGTGCAATTTTCAAAACTGCCAGCTTTGGGCGAGTGTTTTGCATTTTTCTCGATGATGAAAGCAGCTAGTCACATGATTTTGATATATTTGTGATTCTTGAAGCATGCTCTACAGCTACATTTTTTGGCAAAAAGTTCTCACAGTCTCCAAAACAGACCAAATAAGGCAATTTCAGTTACCCAAGTGAGATGACATATACATATTTATAATCTCCTTAAAATTCTAAATCTGATGGTACCCCATTGACCCTGAATCTCTCAGAATTGGTTACGCAATCTACAAATATATGATAGATAGATAGGGTATGTAGTGGGGAGGCGCACTGTCGCTTTGCGACTTTTGATGTTTGTACTTGTTTTGTCTCACCTAACTTCTTGCACATCATGGAAAATCAACTTTTTGGGTGCATTTCTTCATTTTTTGCCAAAATTTAAAGCCAGATCGGGTTGAATTTTAGTTCTGCTGGGGGTCTTCGTGCTGATTTTTTGAGATTTGGCCTGTGTCACGAGAAACAACATTGAAATTACACTTTAAGAAGGAATTTCAAAAAATCAGCACGAAGACCCCCAGCAGAACTAAAATTCAACCCGATCTGGCTTTAAATTTTGGCAAAAAATGAAGAAATGCACCCAAAAAGTTGATTTTCCATGATGTGCAAGAAGTTAGGTGAGACA
>JADNRV010000357.1:0-46682 GCA_015499995.1 Flammula alnicola | reverse complement strand
TTATGGCGATCGATGGCGATCTTGCGTTCGTATCACCAATTACCTATTAAATTACCATTGGTTCTACCGCGTATGCACCATTGAACACGTAGGTACCATACCGATCCGAAGCAGGTCTTCCGCTAAAGATAAGTGTGTTTGCCTATAATTTGAGCTATCACGTTTATTCAACTTCTACAGAAACTAAGTAGCAGAAACTGCATACACAAATTTAAATCGAGTCATATGAGTCCAAGAAAAAGTCAAGCTGAGTCTTTTTTACACTAACGGCTTCGTGATCAGTGTCCATGCAACTGAAAACGCTTAACCCGTTTTTACTTCGCTTTAATTATCCAACCATCGCCAACGACGCACCGCTTCGCTCACCGCGAGGCGGGGGTGTCACCTCACCACGCTTTATTGTCTCCCCGAGTATAATCGATCTCGCACGCACTACCCAGGGCGTAATCTCCATCTCAAAGGATTCAAGTAGCCTTCCTCCCCATCGCTTCCAATAATTCTTCCCCTCTCTGCATCCCTTTCATCCCTATTGGCCCCACCCACAAACTCTGGCCTAAACCATTGCAGAACTCCTAAGAGGCTTCGCTCAGGGGAGTTTACTAGGGAATTAAAGTTCCTCAGCACAGCCTTTGCCAGTCCTATGGCGTTCCTTGTGACACTATCCTCTGACCTTTGAGGAAGGGATGCCTCAGACGCTCTTCGCGCATCACTGCCTTCGTCTGTCAGTCGGTGGAGATCCACGATGCTGCGAAGGATATCGTTCCTGAGTACACGGATCGCGTGAAATGTGATATCGAGGTCTTTGGGCCCTCGCCCTGCAGGGAACAAAGGTTCTAAGTGCTGTCGAAGAGGAAGGGAAAGCGTCGGAGAAAGGGTAGAATGGGAAGTCAAGAGGGCAGCGATGCTGGTTAAGTTTTCTTGGCTAATATGGAATGGTGGAAATTATGGATGACGATGCGTAAAGCGCAATCAGTCGCGAAGGCGGGTAGGGCCCTTCCAGTGGCTTCTTGCTCCATACACTCTCGGATAATAGTCCCAGCTGCCAGCTCTGCAGCACCCTGTGCTCAGCAGCTGCCGCGCGGACCAGGACCTGGGCACGCTCTACCATGTCGACCTCAGTGCGCTCGTCGGAATTGCTAGTAGACGCGTTCAATGATACATGCGCCGTCGTATCCAAGGCGTGTGCTCGATCCGCATTTGCGATGCCCACCCCGGACGTAAGGCGGTGTAGAATTGATAACGTGGTCGCTACAAGCAATTTCACGACGGTGATTGGGTTGATAGGGTGGGCCTCGGGAATTGGAGTAAGACAAAAAATGAGAATGAATGTGCTGCAACGCCAAGGTTGCCTATAAGACCTCCAGGCTCGTTCAAGGCATGTTCGATTGGTGCTTAACCCTCGACCAAGTATTGCCCTTTTATACTTCACGAAATATACTACGAATACTTACGACATTATCCAGTGAACCGTATCCCCATATCTGATTAGTAGCTAGAAGCGTGATGTGAAGTAAAGAGTTGAAGGTGGAAAATGCGGTCCACCTCCCTGCGTACTTAACGATCCTTCTAGAATTTTTTTGGCAAGGCAAGAACCCCATCCAATGCTTCCTCGTATGCGGTGCGCAGTCAGGATAATTCAGCGGCGTTCATAATAGTTAGATGAGTTGTACAAGCTTGCGGAATTTACGCTATGAGATCCACTGCGATTTTCAGAATTCAATTTTGTTCTTTATTCGTCCAAGAGCAGGAGATAAATAGTCAAGGTTCGAAACAATAATCCACGAGGGACTGAGAGTTGAATTAATCTTCGAGATATGTAATCGGAAGTTCGTAATGCTTCACCTAGAAGCTATTCAGCCAATAACATTCATTTCAAACTGTCTCTTAATTTTGGGCCGTTCCGGACCAGGTGATACGCGCAAGTTGCTAACCCTGGAACTGGCAAATGAGTCGCCTCGGTCTTATCTCTACTGGGGTACAGCGCGTTTCAATAACGTTTCAAGCTACGGCTTACGCGCGTCCATATTACACTTAAGTTCTGCCTCTCACAATGAAGAAGCGCAGTTGGTTTAAGATCGAAACCCTTTAATTTAAACTTGTCCGAATTGTCTGAACGGCAGAAGGGACGCTCGGCTTGTATGCGGCATGCGTCCTCTTATGGATATAATTTCCAAACTTGGAAATCTGAGATAGCTGGGCACATTATACAAAGACAATAGAATACAGAAACCTGAACACTACAGAGATAATCCAATAGGTCATGTCGCTTGCCAATATACATTGTGTAGATAAATGTGCATGGTCCCTGGGGATGGCCCCTTCAAATATCGCTCAAAGTGCCACCACTTTGATCATGCTGTAGCCTGTGGCTTTGTATTTCAAAAGGGGACGAGTAGATCGCTTAAAAGCCAGCCATTTTTGTTGCTTCAAGCAATAAAAATCTCCCCCTGAAACGTTACAATACACTATATCGACTACGTATACCATGAAAGTTCTGGTACGTACTGTGTACCCTTCATCTTCACTCGTAGGGCCATTAAATTAATACCACTTAGCCTTCAACCCCAAAGAAATATCGCAGCGCATCTCGGCGGATGGTGTATAAGAAGGATGGTCATAATGCATCGAAGCCTGTACTAGGAGAAGTTTCATCCAACTACTACACACAGGCACCTAAGTCCAGGGGAGAAGACGGTATGTGATTAATAACAACCTCTTTGCAAAAGGTTTCAAGGCTAACTAAACGTATAAATGTGTAGACTATGTTCCCGTCCCTATTGACCGGGAAGCTCAGCACATTGCTAAGTATTTGGCCATTATCCGGGGAGAGTTTCCTGAAGGACCTAATTTGGAACTCAAGGTCAGTGAAATATTGTCCTGCTTGCAGCTTGCTAACGTTCATCACCGCCACGCCACAGATGCCCATGCAAGCTAACCCCTGGTCTGTCGAGCAGCAGTCTTCGCGAGCGTCGAGCATGAGTCCCACGAAACGGAAAGCACCCGTCCCGGAGTTTGACATGAAGCAACTTATCGGGCAATTCGACTTGTTCTCCATAGACGTTGATCACCTCGCCGATGCTTATTTCGGAGACGCAGGTCCTCTAGATCCCGAGAGGCTCTTCCTAACACTCCTCGCACACCCTGCTGACAAGCTTGCCGCCATTACCATTCCCGATACCCAGCAGGCTGGGGCGCAGGGAAAACTCTACCCAACCCTCCTCCTGGATCCGATGATAGAGCTCCCCGACATCACCGTCACCGACGTCAGAAAAGTCAAGGAGTGCCAGATCGTAGGCTACAGACGCCACGACCGTGCCAAACGAGTCCCTGGAATAGAGGCTCGCCTGTCCGTCCGTTATGGTGGAATGCCCAAGAATGAGATAGGACTTCCGAACGGAGATTTAAGAATGAGGCCACTCTGGAAGAAGGCGACTCATTCTGGGCAAGTCAGGGACATTTTCGAGGGTTGTTTCCACTTTGATGCAACGGTGAGAGGGACTAAGCGAGATGTTTCGTTCTGGGCTATTCGAGGAGACACTTAAACAAGTGCCGTTGCCTCGACGGTTGCTCATATTTATCGACGGTGGTTACTTAGAGGGACAACTCGTACATTAGGAGGGTTCGTCCAGAATGATTGCGTATTACAAGTAGATTTTCAGGATCCCGATACAAAAACGGAATATATGAATGATAGATTACATGATTGAGTACATGGTATACAGTACAATCATGAGGGGGGATATCTCTTCACAACGGAAGGGAAGCAAGGTTGAGGATGCTAAGGACGGAGGTAAGGTTGAGGGAGCTAAGGAGGGGAAGGAGCGAAGTAATGGTGGGCACGAGGGAAGTCAAGAGACCGGGAAGAATTTGGGTGGCGAGTGCAAGGACTTCACCGACGAGCGACCTAAGATGAGAATGAACGATGAGGACGAGAAAAAGAGGATCTTATGGAACAAAACATACCCGATGGTTGCGACGAGAGGTGTGACAACGGGGCCAAGGGGCGTGGCAGCGACGGCGCTCATAACAAGAGCGAGGACACTGAAAAGGAGCTGTGGGTAATGTGATGAGCGCTCAATATATTTGGTCAAGAAACAGGTATTATCGCACCTGTAACAGAGGCCCAACGGCGGTGAGAATTCCACCAACACTCAAAAGCGACTCAGCAAATGAAACAGGATTTCCGAGGATGGATTGTATCTCATCGCGGCTCGAAGAGAGGATATCAACGATGTTTTGGAGGTTACCGGTTACCACTTGCGAATCAACGTTGGTTTTGTTTGCAACGGCGGCCTCTAAAATATAAATCTTTCGTCAGAGACTGAAATGACATGCGACAGCAAGTGAAAACGCAGTACTCAGATTCTGAACTAGAGGCGTAATCTTAGCGGACATGTCCTGGATTATCTGAGGAAGGGTGGGCGCGTTCGCGCGGGGCAAGTTCTTAAGGAGGTCGGAGGGGTTTCCGGCGGCACCTCCAACCGTGCTGACGAGACCCGAAACGACGCTCTCGGCCTCAGAAATTGCATCCTTCGCGGGGGAGGGGACGGCGCTCTCAACCTTGTTGACGGCACCTAGAATTTCGGTAGATACGGCTGGAGGAAGCGAGGGCAGAGGGATAGTGATTCCGCCTAAAGAGGATACCACGGCGGTGACAGCACCAAGTGGCGCTGTAGCAGGAACGGGGGCAGCTGCGGACAAAGTCGTGCACGCTACAGCGACGAAGAGGGAAAACAAACGAGAGTACATTGTTGAAGATTCAAAAGAATGTGGGTTGTCAGTCAGACTACAAGGTATACCAGCAAAAATGCAGAGAGGCGAGTGAGTCAATGGGAGAAATTTTAGGTGGCAATGTCACCCATTTTATAAAATTCCAGAGGTATGATCTTCGGACGCCGAAACCTTCGCAAAGAGACAGGAGATAATATATGATTGGACATCCATCGGGAACATTGGAGCACGAAGAATCTAAATTGTGCTTCTAGCGTATTTTTTGAGATGGAAACATTGTGGATTTGCCGGATTAGGCAGATCATGAGTGAAATCAGGATTTCGCTCCACAATTCACAGCGTAACCAAGGATCCGTGTGGACGTTGTGAGGCTTGCGGGCGGCCTAGGAGCGTCCCGACTCGAGGTTCCAAAGTCTTCAAGGTCAAGGTAGACTAGTAGCCTTTGTTAAAAACTTTGTTGAAAAGTCGGGTTGACAGTGGGTTTAGAGGCCAAAAGAAAAGCTAGCCTTGAACCGACAGTGAGAGGTGCGAATTTGAATGTCAGCGAAATATCATATGATAATTTCCAAGAATGTTGTCAGATTGAAGTCCCTGTGAAAAGCCGTATGATGAGTCCGAGTGTTTGTCGATGCCAGAAACATCCAGAGCGCGATCCATGCAGATATTCAGAGAACTGGGACCAGCAATTATCGCAGAACACGGATGCCAAGTGGTGGTTGTTTCAACGTCTGGGCCGCTGAATCGCGGGAAAAATATAGTAGTAGGGTGTTTGGTACGAAGGGACCTGCCAAATAACGCCTGCCCGAAAAGTGACGATAGCCTTCGGCGGCTCGACACGGTGACTGCAATTAACTATCGCAGCTGGTAGCACCCCTCCACCTGGCATCGACATACCACCTAGATATCCAACAGTCAACTGGCGGGAAATCGTGTCTTAGAATTCTCTTATTCTTAATCTTGGACTTGCGGTGAACGTCGCGCCAACGCTCGTTTTTGGACTCATCTGTTTACTGCTCGGAGAGATATTCGAATCTCCGTTCGCCTGAATCTTTGACGACCCAACTCCCGGATTTGCAGTTTCCGATATGGCGAGCACGAAACTCGCAACTCTTGTCATCCGCGTAAGCAATCTTTGCCTTGACCTACCCAATTGTCTAACCCAAATCTTATTGAATTCCTAGACGTTGGCAAAACCCATTTCCAGCCGAATCAAAGAACAAGCCAGGCAGTAAGTAAGAGGCCTCATCTATCCTCCCTGAAAGCGCTCACCGGGATGTACTGACAGCAATAACGAATTTGCAGGCATGAACGATTCCGCGGCTTATGTATCGACCTCGCGCAGTTTATGTATCGCTCCGAGGTGAAGCTCCGCACGAACTTTTTGGGCGAGCAGGCGAAGCATATCAGGCCGTTATCAGAGGTCAAGTACGTTTGTCCGTTTATTTTTGCCTATCCTACCTTCTTCATTCGCACTTCGGGTTTCGAGTACAAGTACTTAGCTGACGCGTCAATTATCATCCTTTCAGGGCAATCGAGAATGGCGCCAATGCCCTTGCGGAGGGATTCCTGTTTTCGGTGGCAGCTGCGCTGATTATCGGAGAAACGTGGCGCAGTTCGCGGAATCAGTCGAAACGGCGGGTCAGCGTGGACGATCAGCTGGAGGACCTCGGAACGCGACTGGCGGAGCTCACGACGCGTGTCGATAGCCTGGTGGACCGGTGGGAAGAGGAGATGGGCGTGGAGAAACGGAGGTGAGTAGCGTAACCTTGTTCTTGTGCTTATACAGTACTTACGTTCTTATTCTCTGTATCCTTATTCTCCGTTTCGACTTGTAGGAACGACGAGCTTGCAAAGATCCTTGAACGCGTGGTGGAGATCGGCTTGCGTGGTGGGTGGGCAGAGTTCCAGGATACACCGCTGCAGCTGCCTCGAATACAGCTCGCGCCTCATCTTCGATCTTCGTCATCATCGCACACACCCGGGGAATCACAAGAGTCAGCGGCCTCGACGACAAATACCCCCCAGACTGATGACCCACCACCTTCGTCGGCGAGTTCCTCGGCCAAAGAGAACTCGGAGTCATAACACCGTGGTGGCCGCCGTGGATGGCTGCGGTGATGTACCCTGGACTTCCTGTGCTTGGAATCTACTTACCCTAGCTCCATTCATTCCTCTGCTCTGGGTTTTTAAAGCATTACTATCTACTCATACACTTTAGACGTATATTTTCGGAGACAATATTAATCGAGATGGATTTCCTCTGCCTCGCCTCATCCACCCTATCCGAATCCGCCTCGCGAAACATCTGGATACTGCTTCCACGGTGTTCTATCTTGCGAGCGACTTTGAGTTCGAGTCAAATCACAGTTTTCTCAGCCTGTCGCTCGCTCGTTCTCAATTACTCAGGAATTACCGGCGCAGTTCATCACACTTCAACATCGAACCACGCGTTCATAGTGATATTAATCGCCGCACGTAATTGAGTCTCGACGCAGAAGACACAGGAAACGATCCTTGGTAGACTGCCAGAAAGTTTACTCACTTCTTAACACGGAACACGGCGCAAGCTTTTCTGATAGAAGTTATCGGTTGAATCGACCTATACAAGTGCTAGCTATGTTCCCCAAGAAATAAAATACAAAAAATAAAAATACCAGCCCTTGCCCCATAAACAATCAATCTTCTAGCTCTCCGCTGGTCATTCTGAGTCTCGCGAAGAAAATTCTTGGGGGAATAGATGTTGGTGTAGGTGCATGTGCATGCGCGAAATAGTGGTGATAGTACAACGAGGCCCCGCAGCGTGTCCCGCACACGTCCAAAAAATGTAGCCAGGCGGGGGAGTCGTATTCATGTTTGCGAATTCCTGTTCTCTTCCTTTCCTCCTCCGGTGTCTCCTGCCAACGCTCGTCGATCTCCTGCCGGTGCTCAAGCCATTTACGCCGTCTCTTCTCCAGGCTGGGCGAGCCTTCGTGCGCGCTCCATGCGGAGCTGGAATCGCTCAGCGCGCTTGATGGGCATTTCGTCTGCTGCGCGGAGAACGACGCTAGGCGTGCCCGTGCCTGCGAGGGCGTCAGGGGCGGCTGCACGCGCGTGGTTTTTGGCGAAGGTGCGCCCGAGGAGGCTTGTGGGGTTGTGGGGCATGGCGGCGGGCAGCGCGACGGGCGCCGGTGCTGGTGCTGCCATGGGTGCGGGCACAGGGACGGGAGCTGGTGTAGGCAGGGCGTACGTGGAGAGCGGGAGGCTGAGAAGCATGAAGGCGACGCCGAGGATCATGGTGAACAACAAGGAGGGTTTGGGGAACATGGTTGGCTGAGTTGCTGTTGATTTTGGGGTTGGTTGGGTTTTTGGCGAGGTAGTTCAGGTCGCGTCTGTCTGGGCGGTTCTCACAGAGAGCCGTGCGTCGAAAGTTGGATACGACGGATTGGTGTGGTTTGGTGGTGGTGGTGGTGCACTGCACGCGATTCGATATTTGTTGGGCGGTAAAAAATGTGTTGAAAAATGGGAAAAAGCAAAAGAGAAAGATCGGCACTCGTCTAGAGCAGCCTTTTATTCTCGTAAAGCGGGGCCTGTAAAAAACACCTGGGGCGGGAGTGTGGCCTGAGAAGCTAAACAAGAAGGTGAAGATGAAGAAGGTGTAAAATGGTTCACGACGAAAGAAACCAGCGACGGAAGCAACCTTTACGTTCAGCTGTCCCATTTATTTATTTATTTTTCTCACCTTCACACGTTTGCCTGGCTTCAGACCTGCCTGCCGTCGTCCAGTTGAATGTTGACAATTACAAAGACCTCTTCATCTCCGTTGCCTCCATTGCCGGGTTGGTCGGCGCTGCGCAAATGATAGCGGTTGTGCCGTTGTGGTGCATTCAATAGGACCCTGACCGAAGATATTTTTGTCCGTTCACAATGCAATGAAAGACCAAAGGTATGTACATTGTTTCTCCAACAGCTGTGTTCGGTCTCGGAAATGTATACAGTGGTCCATTTGTAATGCCGCCCATTGTTGTCGCGGAAGCGCCAAAAAGAAAAAGACTGCGGTTTGTGCATGACGATTATTAATAATATCCCGAGACTTGCGCCGATATCGATTGAATAGTCCGCGACGAGTCGGCAGTCGGAATGTAGGTAAAGATTAGCATTCGAGTTTGACGTTCAGGCATTTATTGAGGTCTGACGAGAGAGAGATGTGAGTACGCCGTTTTCTCTACGAAAAATACAGGAATGCGAACGCCGCCCGAGCATGTGACCGTGGCGCGTCGCGACAACTTTTCCTTTTCAACAAGGATGGAATATTGGGTTGATAATTATAATTATAATCCTGATCTACATAGCTTCTCGCATCGTCCTGGGCAGTCAGATCGTACAACACTAATCGCGTCCGTCTATTTCAGCAACGTATTTATACCAGTCTTGCGATACAAGTAGTACGTATGTAGTTCAAATTACGTCTTATTATGATAATCAACCGCTTAAACTGAGAGTGTGGCGCACTGATACTAATCAAAAAAACGAGTTTAGGCAAGATGGACAAGGGTATAATAATTTGTAGTCTAAATAAATTTCCGGGCTAGGATGGAATACGAATAACATTAATGTTTTGTCAACTTTTATGAAGATGCCCTATCTAAAATTCAGAACTCTTTCGGGGGTGACTCCTGCCAAAATAGGAGGACGTCATTCCTTCTCTTCCTCCCAATTTGAATTATTTCTGCAGCCTCCCTCTCTGACGTAAGAATCTCTTTCCCCAAAGTTTTGTTGACCCCCCATTCCTTTCCCTACAAATATCGAGCATCTCCAGAAACAACGCAATCTCTCCCTTTCTTCCTTTCCCCCACATCCCCCCTCCCCACGGTAGCACCTCCCCTCAACTTCTGTAGTCAAGTTGATCTCCTCTGTCTGGACAGTATTGCAAGTCCAAGGTACGATATCGCCTGCCTTCTAGGTTGCCAACTTGAACTTCTTACACTTTCTGAAATTTCGACTCGGGTGACCATAGCAATACCTTCATATATGCGCGAAAGCATGCTGCAGAACAGTTTCCTCTAAAAGTACGTTAGTGATATTTCGTTATCCTCTCCCTGGGTAATCGTCGCTCTCTAGATTCTTCTGGTCCTTTACTTTGTCGACCTCTAGGGATCCGGACTCTCACGGACCGTTGCCGTGAGGCGCACCGATTTAGGTACTAAAGACTGCTAAAGGGGATATAACGTAATTTGGAAATTGGAAGTGGTACGACTTGAATGGCGAATGATGACCTCACACACGTCTTTCAACATGAACTTAGCACTTACCTAATTATCTAGCTTCTCTCTCCTGCTTTCCTTTCACTTAGGCTGCTTTCGTATCTCTTTCTTTCTTGCAAAGGGATGCCGCAAATTCCGTCAACATCGCCAGCAACAGGCAAGCCTTTACCGCCATCCTATATCCACACCACATCAGTCAACTTTGTCGACAATTCTGGCCGCACGCTCCTCCTTCGCGGTGTCAATCTCTCTGGCGCATCCAAGGCACCCGTCGGCCATCTCTCTTATCTGCTAGAAGACTTTTGGGAGAGCGCAGAATTGGGAGGAGAGAGCTTCATTGGGCGACCATTGAACATCGATGATGGCAGCGCGGACGTCCACCTTGCCAGGCTGAAGGGGTGGGGGTTCAATCTGCTGAGATTCCCCTTTACATGGGAAGCCTTGGAGCACGAAGCACCGTGAGTATTTGTTTGGGTGAGTATGCTGGATACGACTTCAACCTTGTTTTCTCGTTGGCAGGGGAAAGTACGACCACGAATTTATGGATTACACTATCCACGTGCTATGCAAATGCAGGGATTACGGCTTTCGCGTTTACATGGATCCCCATCAGGATACGGTAAGCCTTGTCCTATCTCATTGCAGCAAACACCATTCTTCATGCGCACTTATTATTTTCTTTTGCATTCGCTGCTCCACTTCCTTATCTCGTTACTCACATCTCCTATCTAGTGGTCTCGTTTCTCGGGCGGCTCTGGGGCTCCCTACTGGACACTTGCCGCCTGTGGTATCAATGCAAGACACATAACCGCTACCCAAGCGGCTATCGTCCATTGTGAATACCCCTTCGCCCACGAACCCGATCCGGCGTCCCTGCCCGCCATGGTATGGAGTACTAACTATGGCCGGCTTCTATCTCAGACAGTCTTCACTCTCTTCTTTGCTGGGCGTGATTTCGCACCGAACTGTATTATCGATGGCGTGAATATCCAGGATTACCTCCAAAACCATTTCATCGAGGCTTGCGGGCAGCTCGTCGATCGGATAAAGGCATTCGACGGTGGAAGCTTGTTCGATGACTGTATCATTGGGTGGGATAGCTTGAACGAGCCCTTTGAAGGTCTTTGCGGATGGGAAGACTTGCATACCAACCCCACTAAGCAGGGTTCGACACTGAAGAAGGGAACTTACCCTACGCCCGCGCAAAGTCTGAGGCTTGGGATGGGACAGGCGCAGACGGTGGAAAATTGGACGTTTGGAGTGATGGGTCCGTCGAGGAATGGGACAGTTACGATCGATCCCAAGGGCCGCAAGATCTGGGCAGACCCTATGGTTTCGACATCGCAAGAAAACCCGCATGAACCCTCCGGAGACGAGGTCATCGGCGAACTTCCCGATGGCACGCACCCAAGATGGGGCTGGAAACGTGACGTCTCCAAGTGGCCTCTTGGAAAATGTATCTGGGCGCAGCACGGCGTGTGGGACGTTGAAACAGGTTACATTCTTCGACCGGACTACTTCCACTTCAACCCATTCACAGGCGTCGAGGTCGAGTTTCTTTCGGACCATTGGAAACCACACTGGCTTGCCTATGCCCAACGCATACGACAATCGCACGAGGAAGCGATTATCTTTGTGCAGCCGCCTGTGTTTGCTCCACCACCGAAGTTTGACGAAGGCGAGCTAAAGGGCCGATGCGCGTATTCACCACATTACTACGATGGTCTGACCCTCGTCACGCGGCATTGGAATTGGTTCAACGCTGATGCGCTCGGTCTCTTGCGTGGCAAATATTCCTCGACACTGCAAGCCGTCAAGATTGGCGAGAAGGCTATCAGGAAATCTCTCCACGAACAACTTGGATATCTTCAAGCTGACGTTATTGCCCTTGGCCATGGGGCGTATCCGACCGTTATCGGCGAGATTGGAACACCATTCGATATGGACGACAAGCGATCTTATGGTTGGACCGACGGAGGGAAGCACAAGGGCAATTACAGTAACCAGGAGAAGGCTTTGGACGCCAGTCTGAACGCCTGCGATGCCTGGTCCTACGGTGAAGAGAGAGACTCGCTGAACTTCACGATCTGGACATACGTCGGAGACGATCATACACACGAGTGGGGTGACGGGTGGAACATGGAGGATCTGAGTCTGTGGAGTCTGGATGACTTGACGGGCGATGAGGATGAGGACGAAGGCGACGAGGTGGACAAGGAGATGCGGAGCCTGGCCTCTGACAATGTCGCTGAACACCCAGACGCGCTGAACAGTCGTGCTGGGCTGCTGCGGAACAAGGCCAGCTTCCAGAATGGGAAAAGGTTGCGAAAACAACCACCAGCGTCTTTGCCTATGGAAGTCGCAAGGTCGTCTTTGAGCCTTGCCAGCCTGGGTTCTACGTCTGTGTTTGCTGCCAGTGTTGGGACCAGAGCCCAGCCTAAAGCTAGACGGATGCGGACTTTATCGCGTGCGTCGGCATCTTCGACATCTTCAACAACGTCGTCGAAGGCTCGATTGCCTGTTGCTGGCGTGGCAGGCCACTCTACCAACCCGTACACACTGTTAACGCACGGTGCCAGGGCGGTTCGAGCATTTGCGCGGCCGTGGCCTGTGAAGGTGGTGGGACGGGCGAAGGATGTGCGGTTCGATATTGGGAAAGGGTCGTTCAAGTTGGTTGTGAGTGTAGGATGGGAAGACCGGATACAGAATGGGTCGGAGGATTCTGACGAACGTGAACCGCTGGGAACGGAGGTTTATATTCCGCTTGTGCATTATGCGCATCCGCGGTTGTTGGAGGAGGATGAGAGGAGTCGGTCGCAGCGGAAAGAGAGCAAACGGAGATGGATACAGAAGGATACTGGAGCTGATGGGGATGCGAACTCGATAACGAGCACGTCAACGCTTGCTGAGGATGGAGAGGCAGATGGAAGAGGTCGCGGTCGATCGACGACACCTGCTGTCAAAGAGGAGGTGCACCCGCTCTCGATGTCGGTGACGACGACTGCGACGACGACGACGACAGCGACAGATTCGGATGCAGATTCTCCGCCCAGTCTGCATTCCGGCTCGACGGCTGTGGACACCAAAGCAGAAAAATCCCATATTCCTGTCAAGGAATCCTTATCCCAACCTCCATCGCCCTGCGCCCCTATATGCGCCCCTCTTCTCATACGAGATTCTACGCCGGACCTTATCGACGTCGAGGTGAAGGTGTCGGACGGCCGCTTCGACGTGCGTGGGCAGACGTTGTTCTGGTGGTACGATGTTCCAGCGGAGGGCGAGCCGGCGAAGGAATACGTTCTGGAGGTGAAAAGGCGCGGTGGGGCGTTGAAGCCGCCTGCGAAGGGAAGACGGGCGGAAGCGGCTGCGGGGAACACTTGGTACGAACAGCTGTGCCCGGAGGAGGGGTGTGTGATTGCTTAAACGCGAGATGCTGACATCGCACTCCATTATGTAAATGGCCCTTTATTCTTCCTGAGATTTGACATATCAGTCTAGACTAGCACGATTCTCCTCTCATCGACATCGACTACACCGCGGATTCTCTCCAGTCCACTGGCATTTTCCTTTTCAGCTCCTCCACGCCGCCCAGATACCTCAAACTATCCTATTACACACCAAACGCTTGCATCGAACAATACATATGAGATGGGATGTTCCTTTTCGAGATTTCTTTATTTTTTCTTTTTTTTATCATGTTCACTGTATGATTTAGGTCTTTCTTCTTTATTTTATGGACATCCATCGCCATACATACAATGCATACTCACATCACATTTGCCACTGGGCCCACGGTTACGAATCATATACATATCACAACAGTATTTATTTTGCGCGGTTATCCCTAACTACGTATCGCTTTCGCCTCAATTTCCTTTGAGTTGGTGTCTCATTCAAATGCCGAAATGCTCGTCAACTGGGAAGGGCAGTTAACCTGCAGTACGCTTGCGAAGTGTGCGTGATAAGGATAGTTCGGGGTGCTGATGGCTGTAGCTGGGGCTCGGACGAATGTTTGAGTTGGAGAGCTGGGGAGGCGGTATAGGCGAAGCGGATTCAAAAAAGGAGATGAGGTGGAAAGCGTCAAACGCGCTAAGGCCGTGCGCCTCAAACGCGGACCGCACCAAAGCCAAATTCCCTATCTTGGTCCTGGCCCTCAAATCCGTTGTCATCGTAGGTATATATCGGATTGAGTTCCTGTGAGGAAGTTAAATTTAAAATTGGTGCTGCGAGGTTCACGACAAGTTGCATAGTTTTGGACACGTCTAGTATTTCGATCCAGACTCGTATTGCCACACTCAGATATTATGGCCATCCGATATGCCACTGTATCCAAAGGGTTCGGAAGCGCCTCCAAGGCAATAGAAAATTGAAGTCGACAGAAGGCGTCGTGGCATCCATAAGTCATAAGGCAATGCAACATGAAAGAGGTATCCGTAGGACAAATATAATGTGACAATGCCGATGACTGGCAAGACGATGGACAAAGAGTTTCTTGGCAATCCTCGCGCTTCAGTGGTCAGTCCAAAGCTATGAACCAGTCTGGGTCCTCTGTAAACCCTTGCGCAGCAAAAAACTTCTTCAACTCCTCTACTTTGTCGGGCGGGGGGAGGAATTTGTCATCAGGCCGTGTGCTTCTGACGACCGCGATGATCGTCTTCTCTCCAGAGCGTTTGCCTGAAGCATAAACCTCTCTAGGGCCAATTATGCCCGAACGCCAGACACTCCTGCATTTCGCTTCCAGCACCGAGAAGACTCTGTCGACATAAATATCCAAGAGGCGCATGCGTTCTTCACCACCAATATTGGGTGGTGCAGTTCTCTTGAATTCAGCGACCATGAGGCTGAGGTCGACAGGGATCCCCCAAATGGCGGCATTGGGGTAACGTTCTAGACGACGGATGATTAGGCGAGCGGGCGGACGGTTGTCTGTCGTAGCTGTGCTGCGTGAGTATAGCATGAAAGGTTGATAATGAGGATGGCTACGTACCCATCGCAGCGAATTCACAGCGTTGTTGGACAAGTTGAGTGGCCCGGTTGAACCGGGTTGATCGCAAGTTGGTCGGTTCTAAATATTAAATGATGATAATGTGCGTTCCCATGAGTAAGTATAATGAGCAACAAGAATATGGCCCTTCATGATTTTAGGAGGGTACATAGTAATAATGCTGGAGGACATCGCAATGGGCCTGTTCGTCGCTGCTCATTCGCTGTTTTATCTCATGCCGAGCTCTAAATTAAATTAGTAGCCGCGTCACTCCTTTCTACCCTCCAATTAAATCACACTTTAATGGAGTCGCTTGAGCGCAATAGCAATCACAATCGATGGATAATAACGGCGATACGCTCAAAAGACAGGAAATTCGCGGCGACGGAGACTGTATTAATAATAGTTTCATTCCAGAGCGCCAAGCCCGATGGGGCGACGTTTGAGTTATGTAGTAAAGAGGATGGTAAGTACGTAGGTAGGTATACTTATATCGGATTGAGTTCCTGTGAGGAAGATAATGAATTGGACACATCTAATATTTGGATTCGGACTCGTATTGCCACGCTCAGACATGTAAGCGGTATTACGGGCATCTATGCCACTCTATCCAAAGGAAGCGCCTCACGAAGTCGACAGAAGGCAGCAAACGGTCGCGGGATTAAAATTCATAAGACAGTGCAACGTGAAAGAGGTATCCGTATGACAAGAGTAAGGCTACTATATAATACAATGCTGATGACTGGCGAGACCATGGATAAAGAGTTTCTTGGCAGTCCGAGCGCTTCAGTGGTCAGTCCACAGCTATGAACCAGTCTGGGTCCTCTGTAAACCCTTGCGCAGCAAAAAACTTCTTCAACTCCTCTATTTTGTCGGGCGGGGGGAGGAATTTGTCATCAGGCCGTGTGCTTCTGACGACCGCGATGATCGTCTTCTCTACAGTGCGTTTGCCTGAAGCATAAACCTCTCTAGGGCCAATTATGCCCGAACGCCAGACACTCCTGCATTTCGCTTCCAGCACCGAGAAGACTCTGTTGACATAAATAGGCAAGAGGCGCATGCGTTCTTCACCATCAATATTGGGTGGTGCAGTTCTTTTGAATTCAGCGACCATGAGGTTGAGGTCGACAGGGATCCCCCAAATGGCGGCGTTGGGGTAACGTTCTAGACGACGGATGATTAGGCGAGCGGGTGGACGATTGTCTGTCGTAGCTGTGCTTCGTGAGTATAGCATGAAAGGTTGATAATGAGGATGGATACGTACTCATCGCAGCGTTGTTGGACAAGTTGAGTGAGGCTGATCGCAAGTTGGTTGGCTCTAATATAAACACTGATATTTAATGGCACGTGATGCGTCCACGCGACAAATTGAAACAAACAACAAGGGTAGAAAGTCATGACGACAACAGAATCGTGGCCCATAAGTCCTTCTAGGTCGAGTGAAGAACATCAATCAGGCTTCAAACAGGGCCAGGCCATTGTTCTGACTAGACAATTGTCCTGAATTCTAACTCTTGTTCTTGAGCGGTCGTCGTCTTCCGATTGTTCTGAGTTCCAATTCCTTGTAAAGCCGAGGACGCTCTTCTTTCAAGTTCTTGTAACATCTTTCCCATTGTCCCATTTTGCTTTTGTTGCCCTATCGCCTTTTTGTCCTTCGTTCTCAATACAGTAATTATTTTTTCCGTTTGTGGACTTCATCCGAGTCGATTTCTATTTAATCCCTCGATACCTGCTCACGTTTAGCAATCAGCGTTAGTCCAGCCATGTCTCAAGAGCCTCTCCCTCCCCGGTACACCAGTTCACAAAGCGTCCTTAATGGAATTTCACTGGCATATTCGACCCTCAATAACCCACGAGGCCTAGAGTGTATGTGGAACAGCCCGTATGGGCAAACATTCTACGAGCTTTTATCCGCGTTTACGGGGGGTCAATTCATCGTCTACTCTCCCTACACCCTGTGGCTACCAGCATTGGTCAGAAAAGAACAAGTTCTCAGAAAAGAATTTGAAGAAGTTGGCCTAGACTATGATATCGACTCGGATCCACGGGATAAACGTGCTACATCAGTAAAATAACATGTCCTTTTGAAGTCCTTTTCTGACGCTTTTGCTGCTTTTGCTTTGAGAGCCCTTTTGTTGGAGATTCTCACCAGCTTTGATCCGGCATTTTGATCAATTTTGGCGCTTTTGCCGGTTCCACCGCTTTGGGATTCTGCAACTTTTGAATCTTGCCAGAATGTCTGCATTGAGCTTATATAGGCTGGATGTGAATAGATTTAACATTGTAGGATTCCTATTCCCTTCTGCTGCGCCCCATTAGGATGGGTGCATGAAACGATGTAATGTGATTTTTGCTAAGGCAATTCAGTCTCCGGCATACACGTGACGTTACCGCCATTTCCCGAACTTCCGTCTCGATAACCTTCTCTCTTTCTTTCTCCTCTCTCCTCTCTTCCGCCCAGCTACTCAAGACACCCAGATGCCTGAATCAATTCATGCCATTCTAGACTTTGTAAGTCTGACATTGCAAGGTATATCTTTGCTCTGCCTGCATGCTGATCATTTTCCAGCGAGCGGCAGTCATGCCTTCCTGCGAGATAAGTGTAAATTGTGTTTATCGGAGCAGAGATAACTTACTGGGCACTCTAGCATCCCTGTCCGTCCTCCTCCTCGCCGGCAAGTTAACTAAGGTAATGTCATCAACTCAGTGGCACTGCAAGATGACACTCACCTTTTGAATTACAGGGTTGTCATTGCCATTCCAAGGCGTCGCAGGGGGCAGCTCACGAAGATCAACCAACCACATCAGCGGTCAACTCTCTCTATCCAGGTGGGTTGGATACTGTATTGGATGGAAATGAAACTCACTTCCTCCTTTGATCACAGACGTTAATTGGTGATAATGGTGTTCTGCTCGCGGCGCAGCGGCTGCTCGTTGCCCCCTTGAGGGGTTGGGTGTTTGCGGTGGATGGCGAGTAGAACAAAGGCACGGGTGAGTGTGCTAAGTATTCTGGTGGCAGCGATAGATATGATGCAGGGTAAGCAACCTGAACACAACGCGACGAGGACAGGACACCAGTGCCATCCCGTCTCAGGACATCAGAACACCAGCGACCAAATTCCGCATCGGCAGCATCGCATACTGGATGGCGCTGGACGGCGGCTACCTGGCGCACGGTGCGGGGTTTGGTCGCAACTCGGCCCACGGCAGCGGCGTGGGCCCAATGCTGGCCATATTGCATGGTGGAGAGCTTGTCGATGATGACAGTGAATTAGATTAGCTATGTAGTACTGTAATGTGATTATTATTATCTTCAATCCAAATGCTTTTCTCACTACTTTCCATGCTTCGAAAACACTTTAAGAGATCCTTTTAGAATGCTTTGCAAGTCACTTCTACGTAGCTTTTACCTCTTTGAAAAGAGGAAGACCTTTTCGAAGCGCTTTGAAAGCCTAAGGCCTTTGCCATCAAAAGCGGCAAACTCTTTTCCTCTTTTGTCTCTTTCAAAGCTTTCGAAAGCGTAAAAAGCGTGTAAAAGGAGAATTGTTATTTTACTGATGTACTCTACGTAAAGCTGCAGCTTTTCGACGCCGCAATGGTATTGTTGTTCGAGTTGTCGGTCCGAGTGGCCCACGCAAGTCGAAGAGGGTAAAAGCGTCGAAGAAGGCCGCAGATAAGGCTGATCGGGCGGCACTGAAGGCGAAAATCGAGGACCTTTTGAAGCGAAGCAAAATCATAAGCGACAAGCAGGATGAACTTCACAAGCGTAAGTAGGAGCCCTTTCTCGTACCATGACCTCTTTTGACTGAGTGACATACTATAGGAAAAAAGGAACTCGGGAACGACAGCATGGAATCCAGCCCCGATGCAGCCTCGTTCGAAGAGGAGCCTGACATTTTTGTAACCCACGTTGCGACCGTTAGACTTCCGAAACCGCAATCTGAGGATCAGAGAATGCGCCATGAACTCTGCGGTGGTACGAAGACCTATCACCAGTGCGGTGCGGTAATCGTCGAGCTCAAGAAAGGGCCTAGCCGGCGTCTAATTGGCGTAGATTGCCTAACAGCAGCCGCTTCCCTGATCAGATTGGCTCAAGGGGACTTGCTTCAATACTGTTCGGCATATTTTTCCTGCTACCCTGACGCGATGACCGTCGTTGCTCTTGCCGCTGGAGGTGCATTCTGGACGTGGGCCAACATAAAGCGTTCCGAAACGCCCAAATGGGACTTCGTGCTCAACTGCGTGAATGAGACGAGTCCAAAAAACGCACGGCTCTCCAATAAATGGAACACTTTGTTCAGCCAACAAATTTTCCAACTTGGAACATCAATTTCTGATAAAGAATTGACTTTGATTAGCCAGCAACACATCTATTCCCTACTCGATCATACCCCTGAAATACCGGCACATCTGTGTCCCGAAGAGGAGGAGGAGGAGGAAGAGGAGGAAGAGGAGGAGGAGGAGGAGGAGGAGGAGGAGGAGGAGGAAGAGGAGAAAGAGGAAGAGGAGGAAGAGGAGGAAGAGGAAGACCAATATCAAGACCGAGGTAATTGGTCAGACGAAGACGAAGACTACATCAGGAAAACTACACATTCTCTTTGGCGGCTTATATCACTTTGACAAGCGACAAAGTGACGAAAGTGAGCTCAAGTAGTTAAGGGATGTTCACTTGTTTCAGGAGGTTCCGTTCTTAGCAAGTGAATTCTCTTATCTATGTCAGCTCAAGTGAGCATTCAAGTGAATAAGTCATCTCTCAAGTGACCGTCAAAGTGAATAAGTCATCTCTCAAGTGACCATCAAAGTGAATTAGAGACTGAATTCCGGGTCGTAATCATGCACGGTTCAGAGTAAAAATGGTATGAATGGGTAAAAACAATGGATTGCATTGTCTGTCTACTACATATTGGTCCGCAATCCCCAAGTAATATATCTAAGTACTCGCGATCCTCCTGCAATAAAGGCACCTTCGCCCGTTGAGGTGAAGGGTGCGAGGCAACAATAAAAAGGTGCAGGATAGCAATAACGATCCGTCATAGCCGTTATTGCATTGTCGTCTGCATGAAAGGGGGAGGGGGCAAGGCTTGTGGCATAGTATGGCATAGCACATACCTGCGGCGATATTGTCTTCATGCCTGTCCTGCTCACCACACCAATCCCGTTGCCGTGCTTGATTGTGACAACAAATGACAGTTCATTGTCGGGGGTCCAGGTGGCAGAACGTAGTGGGTCGTGACTGTCGTTGCTCGTGCTTCGTCCAACCAAATCCTTCAAGGTTCTCGCAGTGACACTCTGAGCATGCACACTGGTCAGGATGTAATAGATATTTGTTAGTAATAGCTAGGGATAGAGGTAAATCAACTGGATTGCATACCGGATTTCCGAGGAAATGGCGACGTGCTTGCTAATGGCCTCTCGAAGCTAAGATGCAGACCGAGCTTACTATGATGGGCGCAGCCCTGCGATGCTCAACCGGCGAATGCTCCCATACTTCAGTAATCACCTAACTTCTCCTGGGGCTACTGGTCCATACTCCAATACGCATCGCACAAGAGCCTGCTGGCAGCGAGGCAGTATCTGTGTAATCCTGCCTCTATCGAGCAGCAAGAGTTAGATGGATATTCGCAGATAATGGATCATGCTCACCGTCGAAACGACATTCCTAGCGATGTGCGCAAAATGGAAACCAAGTGGGTGATGCCTCGTCGGCTGCTCAGAGCTTCAGGATGCCCTACAAACCCGAAACATTAGAAGGAGTAGCCATTGCCAATTGGAGGGGGCCTGGTTTGATCCATCCCAAGGGACGGTGCAAGTCCTCACAAAGCGCAGGAGGCGATAGGGGAAGAATTGGGATTGGGATTGGGATTGCGGAGGGGGGGATCGATGTAGTTGATAAACAAAAGACGAGGGTGAAAATTTTCACGATGAGGAAACGTGGTCACGTGAAGCGGAGTTTCAACGAACTTGCGGTTTATTTCTTGTGTTTTTTCAGTGTTGGAATTCTCACTTGGATGCTGGATCGAGCTCTTTACAGCTTATGCACTTGGGGTCGCTTGGACTGACTTGGGTTGCTAGACTTTGTTTGTGGCTGTAACCTCAAGTGCTGAAGTGATCCAAGCCAGCTTTCAAGTGTTCTCAAGTGATGTAAGCCCTGTAAGGAATGTGTAGTTTTCCTGATGTAAGAGAATGGTGATACAGTATATGAGCTTTTTCATATGTATAATTTAAAGATATCCAGCCAGCTCCTAACAACACCGCCTACCTCACCTCTTGTGAGTTCATCCACACCACCCATGCCCGATTAAGATTCCTACTATAACTTGAACGCACATTCACCCTGATACTAAGTACAATATTTAACCTTTCATGCACATGTCCTCGTCTCCGGTGCGACATCGACGCACGCTACAGCCTGTTCCCACATCCAAGGATACTTCACTGATGAAAGACACCTCATCAAGAGTAAAAACCTGAAAGTATTCTCAAGACCACTCGTACTAGCATAGAGCCTAGAGGTTTGAATGCTTCTGACTCCTGAGTCCCCAACGCCAATGCACGTCATTCTTCCTCACTTCAGGTTCGCATATTCCGCAGGAGATGTTGATGTGGCGGATTGAGAGAGGGCCGATAATTGTGATGAGCACCGAGGTGATTCAACAGCGTCGAAGGGAGGTTGAGTTCGAATTCCGTAAACCCATGCGAATAGGTCGGGTACGTGGCCGCATAACACCGAGGTCCTCATAGCGGCATTCCTCAGCCTCTGTATCCGCCTCCGCTTCCGCCGTACGCAAATCATCCGCCTTTTCCTGCGTCTGCCCTTCGTCACCAATGGCCAGCTCATGCGAAGCTGACGTGTTACCACAGCGGTCGCGTGCCCGGAGGGTGGTCCGTACTGTGCCGTTCAGGCGTTGTAGTCTAGAAAAGAAAATGAATTTAAGTAATAACAGGGTTCGATAGATTGGCATGAATATTCAAACTTACCACCCGGGACACCTCCACCAGGAGGCTATGACGCGAATGTTGGTGTGAAACTGAGAATAGAGAAATGGGTGAGTAACCTACGTAGATATCAAAGTCTGTATCAGTAATACCTATACGATCGTAAGCTAATGGATGTTTGAAAACAAAAATAAGAGAATGAAGACTTTACCTCCAGCATCCGCCTAGACGATCATGCTCTTGCCCGCGGCAGCGTCCGACGTCCAAGTGATTACATCAACACAAAATTCCAAACCCAGGTTAACAGAAAGTTAATCCACAAGTCGACGCGGCCGTGTCAAAGTTGCTGTGCCCCACGAACCCATAAGAGAACGTGCTGTTCCCGCTGATGGGTTTCTGGCAGTCTCCAGAGGTGATGCAGGCATTCTGCGCACCAGAAGGGGCCGGTCCATTAGACTGGCTGCAAGACTTGATCGCCGGTCCGCGTGCACTTGCCTAGAGCTTGGCGGTGTAACCACAGGCGGGCTCGCAGCTGGAAAGATATAGCATCAGTCATGATATTACTATGTACAATGAGAGCCACAGACCAGTCCCATGTCGTTATCGTCGTGCCAGAGGTTTGGGCTGATGCGAAATAGCAAGAGAAACAAGACCAAGCGCGACGACTTCATGTTGGTGATGAAAAAGCGACCTTGCGACCTTAAGAAGAATGTGTCGCTGACGAGAGACAACTAGGGGTCTCTATACCGTTCCAATTGTCGGTTGGATACTTCTGGCACAGCGTCGGTGAACTGGAGAGGGAATGACCCATTTGCTCGACGTTGAGTTCCGTTCAGCCGAAAACCATGCTCTTAGAATTGTCCAAATGATGCAGGAGAAAGCGTCTGAACAATGTCGACGTTGGCGACTTGAGACCTGATAAAAATAGAACAGCCGAGTATTAGATTCGTAGAGAATGACCTGTAGATCTATCCAAAGTAAGCGCCTCCAAGGCAACAGAAAACCGAAGTCGACAAACTGCGGCAAAGTGGTCGTGGGATTAAAATTCATAAGACATGAAAGAGGTATTCGTAGGACGAGAGTAAGACTGCTATAATGCTAGCGTTGATGACTGGCAAGACGACGGACAGAGAGTTTCTGGGCAATCCTCGCGCTTCAGTGGTCAGTCCGAAGCTATGAACCAGTTTGGTTCCTCTGTAAACCCTTGCGCAGCAAAAAACTTCTTCAATTCCTCTACTTTGTCGGCGGGGGAAGGAATTTATCATCGCGCCGTGTGCTTTTGACGACCGCGACGATGGTCTTCTCCCCAGTGAGTGTGCCTTCAGCATAAACCTCTTCACATACCTTTGTTACAGTGTACCGTATAATATGGTACAGCGAATGTGTACACTGTGCCGTGTGATATGGGTTCAGCGAATTCGCTGAACCGGTGAATAATGTATTGTATATAATAGATAGTATACTATGTATATATAATATGATCTAGCAATACCTAATACATTAGTTACGCATGGCCGATGGGCCCAATAAAAGTAAATCGGCAATGCCATTAGGTTTGAAATTAGATCGGCAGTGCCGATGCCTGCTAAATCAGGTTGGCATTTCATTAAATATGGCCGATTGGCATTGTCTAAAAGGTTGCGAGAGCCTCTCTGCATCCCGATAAAAAATTCCAGGTTTTATTGGTGGTCAATTGAATTATGTTGGGTTCATTTTGGTTGCTAATATTAATTTTATCAGACATGGTCCATTGCCAAATGTCTGGGACTGATGCCGATGCCGATGCCGACTCACCAGGTCTCGGCACCCTGAGAAATTTCATATAGATCATATTTAGATTAATTTAATCAGACACAGTGCATTCCCAAACATCACTGACTGCTAGTGCCAGTGCCGACTCATGGGACATCCCCTGGCAGCCGATTCATTTTTTTCCAGGTTGTATTTATGTTTAATTGAATGACATTCTGGTCATTTGATTGCAAATGTGTCTAATATGAATTTAATCAGATGTGGTCCAATCCCCCGTGTCTCTAACTGGTGCCGATGCCGATGCCGACTCACAGAGAACCTCTCGGCACCCTGATATATTGTTTTCCAGCCTTTATTGTTATTCAATTGACTCACGTTCTGGCCATTTTAGTCGTAAATGCATCTAATATTGATTTAATCAGACATGGTCCATTCACAAGCATCTTTAACTGTTGCCGATGCCGATTCCGACCCACAGAGAACCTCTCGGCACCCTGATATATTTTTTCCAGCCTTTATTGTTGTTCAATTGATTCATGTTCTGGTCATTTTGGTCGCAAATGCATCTAATACTAATTTAATTGGACGTGAGCCATTCCCGAGCATCTCTAACTGGTGCCGATGCCGATGCCGACTCACAGAGAACCTCTCGGCACCCTGATATATTTTTGCCAGCCTTTAATGTTGTTCAATTGATTCACATTTTGGTCATTTTGGTCGTAAATGCATCTAATCTGAATTTAATCAGACATGGTCCATTCACGAGCATCTTTAACTGGTGCCGATTCTAATGCTGACCCACCAGACACCTCTCGGCACTCCAATATATTTTTTCCAGCCTTTAATTGCTGTTCAATTGAATGTTATTCTGGTCATTTTAGTCACAAATGTATCTAATATTAATTTAATCGGACGTGAGCCATTCCCGAGCATCTCTAACTGGTGCCGATGCTGATGCCGACTCACAGAGAGCCTCTCAGCACTCTGATATATTTTTTCCAGCCTTTAATTGCTGTTCAATTGACTCACATTCTGGCCATGTTAGTCGCAAATGCATCTAATATTAATTTAATCAGACGTGAGCCATTCCCGAGCATCTCTAACTGGTGCCAATGCCGATTCCGACTCACAGAGAACCTCTCAGCACTCCCATATTTTTTTCCGGGACTTTATTGCTGTTCAATTGACTTACGTTCCGGCCATGTTAGTCGCAAATGCATCTAATATTAATTTAATCAGACGTGAGCCATTCCCAAGCATCTCTAACTGGTGCCGATGCCAATGCCGACTCACAGAGAACCTCTCGGCACTCTGATATATTTTTTCCAGCCGTTAATTGCTGTTCAATTGACTCACATTCTGGCCATGTTAGTCGCAAATGCATCTAATATTAATTTAATTAGATGTGAGCCATTCCAGAACATCTCTGACTGGTGCCAGTGCCGATGCCGACTCACCAAACACCTCGCCATCCCAATACATATTTTTGCAGGTGGTATCTACGTTCAATTGACTCACATTCTGGCCAATTTGGTCGTGAATCCATCTAATATAAATTTAATCAGATGTGATCCATTTCCGAGTATCTCTGACTGGTGCCAATGCCAATGCCGACTCATAGAGACCCTTTCAGCACCCCATTAAATTTTGTCCAGGTTATATTTATGTTCAATTGAATTACATTATGGTCATTTTGGTCGAAAATGCATCTAATATTAATTTAATTGGACACAGTCTCCTCCTGCACTTGTCTGGCTGGTGCCGGTACTCGTTATTGGCTGTATATGACTGAATTGGAGATAAATAAAGGCCAATCAGTATTTTGTATAATAGCCTGACTGGCATTCAGTCGGACAGCATTTTATTAAATATGGCCAATTGGCAAATAATCACAGATTGCCTTAATATGAGTAGTAGAAATGATACAGAGAAAAAAAGTGGAGGAGTCCCAAAAATGCGAAATTGACTTACTTTGACATGTCTGTTGGCTATCTGCAACTAATAAGTTAACTACGGCACACTTTCCAATGTTTATATCTGATATTATATCTCTGAAAAAAGCCATAAAGCTTAGTGGGGAGCAAAAGTTCCAAGATGAATTCAAGGCTTGCTATTGCAAGTCCTATCTATCAAGAAGGGTGTCGTTTAGCTGATCATGTCTTGAAGTTCATTGGCAGGTATACAAGATTTGCAAATGAAAAGGGTATGATTATCCATAATTATTATATGGGAAGCCTGAATCTCAGTTAAGACTATGAACTGATGACCTCCATCTCATGCTGAGGATGAGAGAGTGGTACTGTATAAGTCAAAATCAGTATAGGTATGTCAGAAAGACATGGAAATGGATCACATCTGGTGATTACATTAAGATTAGATGTATTTATCACCAAAATGACCAGAACATGATTCAATTGAATATCCATAAAGGCCAGAAAAAAAAATCAGGGTGCCGAGAGGTGTCCTGTGAGTCGGCATCGGCATCGGCACCAGTTAGAGATGCTCGGGAATGGCTCACGTCTGATTAAATTAATATTAGATGCATTTGCGACCAAAATGACCATAATGTAATTCAATTAAACATAAATATAACCTGGACAAAATTTAATGGGGTGCTGAAAGGGTCTCTATGAGTCGGCATCGGCACTGGCACCAGTCAGAGATGCTCGGGAATGGCTCACGTCTGATTAAATTAATATTAGATGCATTTGCGACTAAAATAGCCAGAACGTGAGTCAATTGAACATAGATACCACCTGAAAAAATATGTATTGGGATGGCGAGAGGTGTCTGGTGAGTCGGCATCGGCACTGGCACCAGTCAGAGATGCTCGGGAATGGCTCACGTCTGATTAAATTAATATTAGATGCATTTGCGACTAACATGGCCGGAACGTAAGTCAATTGAACAGCAATAAAGTCCCGGAAAAAAATATGGGAGTGCCGAGAGGTTCTCTGTGAGTCGGAATCGGCATTGGCACCAGTTAGAGATGCTCGGGAATGGCTCACGTCTGATTAAATTAATATTAGATGCATTTGCGACTAACATGGCCAGAATGTGAGTCAATTGAACAGCAATTAAAGGCTGGAAAAAATATATCAGAGTGCCGAGAGGTTCTCTGTGGGTCGGAATCGGCATCGGCAACAGTTAAAGATGCTTGTGAATGGACCATGTCTGATTAAATTAATATTAGATGCATTTACGACTAAAATGGCCAGAACGTGAGTCAATTGAATAACAATAAAGGCTGGAAAACAATATATCAGGGTGCCGAGAGGTTCTCTGTGAGTCGGCATCAGCATCGGCACCAGTTAGAGACACGGGGGATTGGACCACATCTGATTAAATTCATATTAGATGCATTTGCAATTAATATTAGATACATTTTTGACTACAATGACCAGAATGTGATGACTGAATATAAATATAACTTGCATACATGCTGATCGGCCTATGCTGACAGCCGATCAGCCATATGCCGGTCAGCCTATTCTACAAAATGCTGATCGGACACATGCCGATCAGTCTAATGCTGAATACCGATTGGACAAATGCTGATTGGCCTATTTTAATAAAATGCTGGTCGGCCTATTTATTTATTGCCAATCACCCATATAATACATAGTACATGATTATAGTATTCACTGCCGATGTAATTTAGTGTCCACCGGCACTGCCGATTTAATTTTATCGGGCCCATTGCGCATTTACAAATATGTATTAGGTTGCTAGATCATATTATACAGTATAATGTATACTACCTATTAATAATTGTATACACTACATTATTCACCGGTTCAGCGAATTCGCTGAATCCACATCACATGGCACACTGTATACGTTCGCTGTACCATATCATACGGTACACTGTAACATGCCTACCTGACCTCTTTAGGGCCAATTATGCCCGAATACCAGACATCCCTGCACTTCTCTTCCAGCACCGAGAAGACACTGTCCATATGCTCATGCAAGAGGCACATGCGTTCTTCGCTATCAATATTGGGCGGTACAGTTCTCTTGAATTCAGCAAGCATGAGGTTGAGGTCGACAGGGAATCCCCAAACGGCGGCGTTTGGGTAACGTTCTAGACGACGGATGATTACAGTCATCCCCCGGCCAGTGAGACACCCAAATAGAAACTGTGGCCGGGAGAGATTCTAAACGGGATTTTGGAAAAAGTGAGTCGTGACAATTCTTTAGAAATACCTTGACTATGTCCTGCTCAAGTCCGATTAAATTAGAGTCAAGAATTGAGGGAGAAATCTAAGGATCAGTGTCAAACTGTCTTATCAGTGCTAACACCAGCCAGTGAGACAGTCACCGATTTGCCTTTTCGAGCACGTCTGGCCAGCGAAAAAGTGTGATGTCACACATCACAGTTCTCCTCCTCATCGTTCTTCACGACATTGAACAAGATACAACAATTGAATTGATGTAAAAAGTGATTGGAATGTATCTATGAGTAATGCAAATTGTAAATCTCCAAAAAGAATTGCTCATTTTGAGCGCATTCTTGAGAAACGGCATTTGAGACACTTTTCTTTCAACTGACATCAGGAAAAAACCTGAAGTATATGTTGTACAATGTTGTGTATGTAGCTATGGTAGCGCGGTTGACATCCCCCTAAAATATAGTGCTATGTAGCTCACCTGGACTACTATATTTGTCTATGTTCTTCTAAGTAGCGTTGCACAACTACAATGTAGCTTACAGAGGTCCATAGTACCATAGACAACGTAGACTATATATTGATCTGTATTCTAGATAGGACCTTGAAGGGCGATAGGACACATTCTGTTAGCAGCACCACACAGGATCACAGGACCACACAGGAATCAGAAAGAGAGCACAGAAAATAACATTCAGGGGAAAATTATACTAGCTATGTATAAAGAACCATCTAATCGCTAAATGAACCCCGTCTCGCTATCACTCAGTCCAGATGTCTTCGTCATATTCCTTGATAGCGGCATCAAATGCACGGCTTCGAAGAATATACACGTCACGGTATGCAGCTCCACTGAACGCAATGTCGGTCCTGGTCCTGATAATCCATTCGTCAATACAGCAATCGATCAAATGAAATGGGAAAGGTACACGACTTACCGACGGTTCGAGGCTGAAAACCCTTCCCCGGACCCCCCGCTGCCGACGTCGCAAATCCATCTCATCACCCAGTACTCAATCCTCCGCCATCCGAGTCCACAAAGGAGGTGCCCTGCATTTAAATGAACATGAGACCCAGCGACCATAAAAAATGAACAACCTTACCATTAGCCTTCAAAAAGACTAGGACCAGAGGAAAGCGATGCAGGAATGACTTACCATGCAGGCAGCAGAGGAGGGCGGAAGACAGCAGTGAGGAATGACCGGGAGGGTTGAGATGATGGAAGGAAGGAAAGAAGGGGTGCGTTGATGACTTGAAAGTGATGGGAACGTTTTCAACCTTGTGGCACGTGAAGTTTAGGGGAGGTTCAAACAACTCCGACAACTGGTCAAAATTGAACGTTACGGCCCACGGGCAACTTCAACCAGACAGTAGATATCAGGCCCGAGAGGAAAACCTGAGGACAACCTGATATCTCCACAACATCTAGCCCACAAAGCTCAACCTGAGATCAACTACATAGGGTCTTTTTTGATGTGTGCGACCTACATCCAAACTACCTAACGTGCCCGTGATCTTTTGGTCTGACATCGGAGACAAATGGGCATGTACAAAGTCTGTAGCCTTTGTAGCGATGATAGTCTCTTTACGTCCAGACTTGAGCTATGGAGACTATTTTCGAACAACATAGCTGCATACCAGTGCAACAAGGCACAACTATGCGGCCGCCGAGAGCTCCCGGAGTAAATAAGGCCAACAGAGATCAATATAAGCACATGCCGCGTGAAACGTAGGTTGCCAGAGCCAATGATCTGCGACAAAGCTTGGCAGGTAACTACGGCCCGGACGTTTTTTCCTGATGGATCGTAAAATAACTTTACATCAACTAGTCCTATGAGTGCAAGGTCTTGTAGATTTATTGAAAGGACTAATATACAGAAGCTGCAAAGAGGTTGAGACCAGGGAAGGTCGTGGTGGGCCAAAAAATCGAAGTGTCTCACTGAGCGGTGGTGTCTCACTGGCCGGGGGATGACTGTAGGCGAGCGTGCGGGCGGTTGTCTGTCGTAGCTGTGTTTCGTGAGTATGGCATGAAAGGTTGATAATGAGGATGGATACATACCCATCGCAGCGAATTCACAGCGTTGTTGGACAAGTTGAGTGGCCCGGTTGATCGCAAGTTGGTCGGTTCTAAATGATGATTGCTCGCTGCGCTCGCAATCATTCTCTAAGGGCTGGATGCCCGGACAAACAAAGCCAAACTTTCCGATGCAAAAAGTGACCCCATTTTCAGCCCATGTTGCGTGCATTATATCTCAATCGTTATTGCCCCTCTTCCTTTGAAATGTTGGGATTGGATAGGTTTTCATGTATTGTATCAACGTATTCTAAAAAATTCTAGGATTTTCGTCTTTCTTTCGCCCACAAAAATTCAGCGTCACACGCTATTAGGACGGCGAAGCGAGCGCCCCCGCAGGTCTGCGGATACGTAATAACGTGCGTTCCCATGAGTATAATGAGCAACAGGAATATGGCCCTTCATGGAGGTCAAGGCAGACTACCCCCCTATGATTTTAGGAGAGTACATTAATGCTGGAGGACATCGCAATGATTTCAGCTGCTCGTTCGCTGTTTTGATTCTTGAAGGAGCACATCTCTTGCCGACCTCTGTCAGCCGTCACATGATCCCTTTGTCGAAGTAAGTACCATCGAAACGAAATCTTCGGCACTGAGCACTCTCTTTATTATCACTTGTCACTCCTTTCTGCTCTCCAATCACACTTCAATGGAGTCGCTTGAACACAATAGCAATCACAATCGATGGATAACAACGGCGATACGCTCAAAAGACAGGAAATTCACGGCGATGGAGACTGTAATAGTTCTGCCAAGCCTGATGTTCCTGTAGATAGGTTGAACAATCGACAGGGTGAATTCACTGCCTTGCCACTCATTTGTTATCTGGCCTTCGATCATCCTCCGCCACCCTCTCCTTCTCCCACATCTAAGTTCTCTGAATATCCTCACTCCTGAACAACGATGGATCTCCTCAAGAACCTCCAGAATCTCCACCTCTCGGATGACAAGAAATCATCAGAGCATGGCGGGAACACCGGAACCCCTCCCACTGCAGCGGTCAGCACTTCCTATAAACACGGGAGTCTGTTCGACAAACTCGACGATGCACTGGGAGCATCGCACTCAACCCCAGCACCACCCGCTGTAGCCGTTCCAGCGGTCCCTACTGCCACCAAACACGAGAATCTCCTGAACAAACTCGGTGATGCCATAGGAGCATCGCACCCCACTCCACCACCAGCATCTGTCGCCGTTCCCGCCCCAGCCCCTGCCAAATATGAATCCGTCTTGGATATAATCGGTGGTGCGTTGAGCGGAGACTCGCATAAGACAACCCCATACGCACCCGCTGTCGCCGTGCCCCACAAAGCCACCTCGGATGACCTCTTGTCCAAGCTTGGTGAGACCTTCACTGGTAAACACACGGCGCCTGCTCCTGCCCCGTCAGCACCGAAGACGACGCAGGAGCAGTTGCTCGACAAGCTCTCGAGCGTGATCTCTGGGAAGAAGGAGGAACCGGCGAAGCCCCACGGTCTTGCGGACAAGATTAACAACGCACTTGGGGGAGGGGCCAAGGGCGAGGCGCAGGAGGGGAAATTGGATAAAGGTATGTTTTCGCTTCGTTTGACTTTATCTCTCTTCGGCCTCCTCTGTGTACGTCCTACTCATGCGGTCTTTGCAACAGCCATCGACCTCTTCCAAGAGCACGTTCTCAAAGAGGGTCCGCAGAACAACGAATCCGCCCTCGAGCAGGCGAAGGACAAGCAGATTGCCAATACTATCCGGAAAGCGTTGGGTCAGAAGGAGAAGGAGTAGGCCGCCAATTAAGCCTTGTAGATCGAACTCGCAATAAATACCTCACCCTTGTACAATATATAGAACGAAATATCTGCTTACTGCAATGTGCGATCTTCCCATAACTAAGTCCAAGACCAAGTCAAGACGAAGTTGCATGAGGGCGCTTTTGTATGCAGGTGATTTAAATTTCAACGGTGTTATGTAACACTTTGCGCTCCCTATCAGTATAAGGCTTTCAAGGCCATCACCACAGCAAGCCTCCTTGGCTCAGTTGGCTAGAGCGCAGGTCTCATATTTCGCATATGAGTAACGTTAGTTACGTAATCCTGAGGTCGCAAGTTCGAGCCTTGCAGGGGGCAATCCTTTTTGTATCCTTTCTGATTGTACGCAATCGGAGAGCAGGCGCTTATTTATTTCGGGGGTAAATAGGCGATGTGAAATATCGCCGGAAAATGCGCGATTAGATTAGATGATATCTGGAAATCATCCGCAGCCTGCTTAGAAGTTGCGCGGCTACCTTTTTGTAAAATTGTTTGCAGCCCATTGAACCGTAGAATCAAGAAATTGCAGGTTCCAGATCGTCGCCATACATAAGCGCCAGCACGAGCCTCGTTGTTGTGAATGTTGAAGAGTCGACGCTTCAAGTATATGAGAAAGGGTGTCTCGTCAATTCAAAGCAGTATTCAAATGTGCGTTATATATTGCCGCCATTCAAGGATCTAGATTCTAGAGTGCCGGGACGCTTACGCACCCCCTCGGAAAGGTACAAGTCAAATCTCGAGTAAAGCGCTTGATCGCAGGATCGTGGAGAGGTAGAAAGTAATCGAACTGGTCCATTGCGTTGTTGCCTTTCAAGAATCTGTTGAAATCAAATCTACAAGTGCGCGATCATCTCAAGATCGGACTGAGGAAAGCATAGAAAGATTGAATTCCGGTTGGCCTTTGTGAGCGTAGGAGGGCAAACGGATGGGGACTAAAGTACACAACAACAGCTTATGTAGTCTAGGAATGAAAATCACGGGGTTGAATCCCGACGCACATTGACTGGTGCATTGCGCACGCTCGCACAGCCTGACAATATTCCAACACACTCCCTCGAGCGAAGCGGTGCACCCAAGAACACTCCCTGAAACCAAAAAACCCCAAAAAGCGAAATAAAAAATCAATAAAAATCCCCCATCAACTTCGAACAAATGAAATATAAGAGAGCACTCCCTCAAAACCAAGAATCTCTTACTCTCCAATATGCAAACCATGGTCCATGCCTCTGAGAGCTGCGACAAGCAAGTTTTAGGCGATAGGGAAGGCGATCGGCCTCAAGCGAGGTGAGAATCGGAAATGGAATAAATCGAGCCGAAAATTGAGAGGCAGGTGAATCGGCAGGTAAAACTCTCTGCGGCGGTGTCCAAATAAGAATGAAAATGAGTCGGCATCGTGTGGAAACGGAAGTCGGCAAAATAAAGTCCAGCAAAGGTGAAAATCCGATCCATCGAGGGTAGCGGGGCAGCATACAGCGAATCAATCGGCAAATAAAAATCTTGACCGTCTAGTGAAGCGGCAGGTAGGCATCGGCGAGATGAATAGGCGTGCACTGGCACGCGGGGCAGCGTTCTTCGGTGTCTCGAAATGTGGGGTTCATCCAACAAAAAATCCTTCAAAACTCGTCTTGTCCAACAAAATCAATCAAATCTTCAAATACGGCGTCTTCAAAAACCGTGCCTCCAAGCCTGAGGACTTAGCGTGCGCTGATCTTCAATGGCGACTTTTCTTCTTCGACATGCACTGATTGTCGACAGCGACTTCTCTTGCGCCGATCTTCAACAGCGGCTTTTCTTCTTCGACATGCGCTGATCATCGACAGCGACTTTTCTTCATAAACGTGCGCCGATCTTCGACGGCGGCTTTTCTTCTTCACGGAATTTCAGTCCGGAACTGTCTTCTGCAGGTTTAGAGGCTCTGCAGCCTTCTTCTGCCTCAGCGTCGACACGCGAGGGCTTCGACGAGTGCGCTTCGAGCAAGCGACTTGTCTTCGGGCATCAGGAAGCGAAAACGGCCCGTAAAGGAGACGTCGAATCGTGAGTCTTCAACTCGAGCGAGATCCGAGAGGTCGAGTGAATGGGTTACGGCGGCGGCGAAGGAACGAACTAGAGAGCGTCGCAACAGGGTGTATGTGAGACTGACCCACCCAAGAGGACAGGTATCCGTTTGTGTTGAAATCAAATCTACAAGTGCGCGATCATCTCAAGATCGGACTGAGGAAAGCATAGAAAGATTGAATTCCGGTTGGCCTTTGTGAGCGTAGGAGGGCAAACGGATGGGGACTAAAGTACACAACAACAGCTTATGTAGTCTAGGAATGAAAATCACGGGGTTGAATCCCGACGCACATTGACTGGTGCATTGCGCACGCTCGCACAGCCTGACAATATTCCAACAGAATCCACTATTGTACAAAGGATGGTCGTGTGTTAACGTTATTTATGGTATCTATTCTAGGCAGAAAGGATGAGATATGAGCCAAACGCATGTCGAACAGCCAGCCAAACTCGAAACATACTTCGTTCAAACATTCATCGTCGACTCGACTACAGCTCCTCCTCGCCCCTCTTCACTCTCTGTCTTGGTGTCTGAACCTCGACATGCAGCACCCCATCGCTGCCCTGCAGCCCGTTCAGAACGTCGTCTCTCTTATGCAGCCATTCTCCTTTCGGGATACTGTAGAGATGCACATCGGAGAGCTCGCCGACTTGGCCTTGGTACGTCAGGCCCGGGAAAGCCGAGCTTAGCGAAGCGGGAGTGGAGTAGAAGGGAGAACGGGGCGAGAAGTTGACTGATAGGTATGTGTGCGTCTCGTGGTTCATTCTGTGAGGCATGAGAAGGGATGAACTAGGTGGTTGTGGTTTGTGGTCAAGGAAAGGAGATCTCGTGATCTGACTTCATCGATCCAAAAAAAGTGCACTTGCCTCGGCGCAATTCCTCATCACTGTTAATTTTATCCCTTCAGGAAGACACCAACACTTGGCTTCGCCACCGGCTCGATCGATATCACTGTCAGTACGCGTATAACGTCTGTGCGCCACACTTTCCAAGAAAAGACTGTGAGGCTATATCGATTCAACGATGTCAACTCTTATTCAGTCCCCTTGGGGCATACAATATCCTATATTCCAAGGGGTGGTAGGATGATATAACAGCGAAATAAACATGATGTGTTATTTCGAGACTACAGTAAGCTCAGGTTCTTAAGTATCCATGCTCGAAATTTCCACTCTAGCCTATCGTCCAACTACCGGTAAGTCTGCTCTCATAGCAATGACACACTTTGATACCACCATCCTGAAAGTGGGTGGAAGAGGATAACTTCACGCTTGCCTGGGCGTCTATTTCTAAAACTCTCAATACTCGAGTAGATCGTGGATTTAGCAGATCTTCCTTCCGCCAGCGCCCGCTGTCAGGCCAGTGCCGGAATTGGTCACCCCGCCAGCGGTGTGAAGCCACGTTATGAGCGCTTGCAGGAAATTTCTGACGCTTTTTGCAAAGAGAGCGAGACCAGCAGGAGTAGGCAGCAGTACGTGCGCGAGAGCCATCCTTTCATAAGAAATATCAATTCCTGGTTGCCATCACTTCAAACAGGAGAAACTTTAGGAGTCATTTTGGACGACTTCCATACCATCTGAGGCGGTGCCTTCCGCTGATGATCGATGCTGTTGTATGTCGTTGTAAATTCTTGAAGATTTACGTAACACAGCTTTCTTACGGGGCTTTGCAGGGCTTTGCAATGTTATCGGCTCCATCATCAATCGCCTGATGATATCGGATACACCAGAACCATGGTCGCCCTTCTATCTTGACGTGTACATGGCGCGTTGACTCCTGAGCGCTGTAGGGTTGAACGCTAGACTCCTTGCGCCGGCGACCTACGGGAATTTCGCATCTCAGTATGGAGTGTTTAATACGTGTGATGCCGATATGTTATTTCCAATTGGTCCAGAGTCCCAATGTTGGCAACAAATGGTACGACACATTTCTGATGGAAACCCTTGCAACGACATGTGGGGGCATGCTCAAGATTTTTTTTGGCCAAGCTTTCGATAGGGCCATTTATCCAGCAAAAAAGAGAGCACGACAAGTCTGGCTGCTGCCAGGATACTGCAGGTGTATCTTTTTTCTGCGAGGATGGAAGAATTTTTGCAGGTTGCATTCGTGAAAATCGAGGATCATCGCGTCATGATGCAGGAATCACAGCCTCTCTGCAGCCGAATAAAGGGGTATGAAACATGCGCTGTAAGTCCGAGATTGCCTGCAAGTGCAACAGGCAACAAACAATAGAATATCCGGGGATATCTGGTCTGCTATATAACGCGCGCCATCTCTATGAGTTTTCCCCAAGCCCGGTGCTCTATCAATCAAAGTGAGCATTCTTCTACCCTCCCACCGTTCTCCTCACTGACCAATGTCTTCGTTTCCCTCAGTCTTAGGCTGGTCCTTTGATTTCTTCACGTCCAAATCAAAAACTTCACGAAGTTCGTTAGTTCTCGTTCTTATCTTGGAGCACGCTCAACTAATCGCTTCGCCAATGCAGCCTTTTTCTAACAACCTCCTCACCCCACCCCATCTTTTAAATCATCATGCAGCTCACCGCTAACTTCGCTGTCCTGGCCGCCGCTCTTGCTTACGGAAGCACCAGTGTCCTCGCTCTCCCCGTTGACTCTTCGTTCGCCACCCGCGAGTTGGAGGTCGATGTCGAGGCACGCGACCTTGACCAGGTTGAGTACAGCTCTCGTGAACTCTACGATATGTACCTGGATGCCCGAGGCTACTACGAGGAAGGACTTGAAGCTCGTGACTACGAGGACCTCGAGATGGAAGCCCGTGAATTCGTCGAGGACTTCGAAGCTCGCGCTGTTGTAAGTTCTAATGTTGTTGTAATCATCCTCAGGGACTGATAATTTTTTTTCTCTCCATAGGCTGCCGTCCCTGCGACGCCCGTAACTCCAGTTACACCTGTAACTCCCGTGACGCCGGTGACGCCGGTAACCCCAGTGACGCCTGTTACTCCCTTCGCTTCCAAGGCCGCGGACTTGAAGGCTACTCCCTCTTTGACCCCTGAGGCTGCCGCCAAGAAGGCCGCCTACAAGAAAGCCCTCGCTGACTCTACCGACCCTCACCACGCTGCCGCCGTTGCGTACCAGGCTAAGCACAAAGCCTACAAGGCCGCGCTTGCTGACCCTACCAACCCCAACCACGCTGCCGCGTTGAAGAAGCAAGCTTTCAAGAAGGCACTCGCTGATCCTACGAGCGCCAACCACGCCGCTGCCCTTGCTCTCCAGGCCAAGCTCAAAGCCCACAAAGCCGCTCTTGCCGACCCGACCAACCCCAAGCACGCCGCTGCGTTGAAGAAGGAGGCTTTGAAGAAGGCCGCTGCCGATCCCACCAACCCTCATCACGCTGCGGCGCTTGCCCACATCGCCAAGCACAAAGCCTACAAGGCCGCCCTTGCTGACCCTACCAACCCCAACCACGCCACCGCGTTGAAGAAGGAGGCTTTCAAGAAGGCGCTCGCTGACCCAACTCACCCTCAACACACTTTGGCGTTGAAGAAGCAGGCCAAGCACGAAGCGCACAAGGCCGCTCTTGTTGACTCGACTAACCCCAAGCACGCCCACGCCCTGGCGAAGGAGGCCAAGAAGGATGCGCACCGCAAGGCGCTCGCTAACGGCGAGCATGTTCACCACAAGTCTGCCCTGAGGACTTCTCACAAGCACTCCCTTCTTGAGAAGGAGAAGGAGGGCAAACCCCACCGCCACTCTCTCCTCCGCAAGCACAGGAAGTCTTCCAAGCACCACAAGACCTCCAAGAAGGCACACAGGACCGCGTCCGCTTCCGCAGCATCTGTTAGCCCAACTGCGAGTGCGGCTGTCAACAACGCCAAGGTCGCTGAGGTTAAACCCACGGCTGCGGCTTCATCGGTTGTAGCAGCTTCTGCTACTCCTTCTGCGCCTGCTACCTCGGCATTGTTCCGCCGTGCTAAGCCCCCTAGGCCGACATCTACCCAGGCAATCCGCCACTAAACGATTCTCTGTCGTATACGTAGCTTAGTCGTCCTGTATGATTCGAATTTCGGAGAAGTAGTTGGAATTTTATGAAGTTTTATTGTGAAACAATTCATTTAAGTCAACGTACTAAATATGTGACAAACGCCAACTTATCAAGTACAATGGCAACTTCGCGTTACATGTACTGTATGATGTGAAAACCCTCAGCATAGACAGGTCCAGGTTTGCTGTCTATGTCTTTTATTTTCCGAGATCGGCATTCTGACCTGCGTTATCAGAGCGATGAATGATTATCTCAGGCAGCAGCCCATATGTGGTACAAGGAAGACTCGATAATCCATGATTCCTTATAACAGCTTACAGTCCGAAGTCGTACGGTATCATTTCGAGAAGTAGTTCGAGAAGTACTGAGTTGGAAAATTCATGAAGTTTTCTCGTGAAATTTTGGTTGAGTGTTCGATAAGACTAGGATGAGCTCTGGAGCTCCCCAGAGTTTTTTTTTTTTTGCGTATACGGTATACAGATGTTTGTTGTCGAATTTCAGGCGCCCGCTGGGGTCTACAACTGTCAATGTCATGCCATAAGTCGTAAAACGCGTGGGAGGATGGCGTGGACAGCTGATTGGGCAGGTTACGAATCTCTTGGATAAGTACCGCCACTCTGATGGGCGATGCCTTGGTGCTTGCTGCACTTTCCTTTCATCCACCAGGTTCTCGTCGAGTGAAAACTGTCGTACGCGATGGATAACGAGGACAATCATGCGAGTAGTACGCCTCCAACGCATGCTCTGGAGTCGCAGGTCGGCGGCCACGCAGGCGTGCTGACGACAGAAGACGGATCGCTCATCATAAAGCCCGTCTTGCGCCGCGAGCTGGACTTCTACCAGGCGATACAACAGGATAGTGCGCTGGAGATCCTGCGTGCGTTCACACCAAAGTTTCTGGGTACACTCAAGCTCGAGGGCACCGTGGACCCGACACAGCCTGAATCTACGGAGGGCTTAGTCTTCCAGCCCATCGCGGATCAGAAAGATACGTTCCTTGCTCTTTTTATATCTGATGAATACTGAACGTGGTGTTTGATATATACAATCTATCGTTTTAGAGAACCTTTCGCACCCGTTCCATAAGCCGAACATCCTGGATATCAAGCTCGGGACGGTGTTACATGAAGAAACAGCATCCGCAGAGAAGATCGCGCGTATGATGAAAACCGCGCAAAGCACCACCTCGTTCGAGACAGGCATCCGGTTGACTGGATTCCAGGTGCGCTCTCCGTTGTCAATTATTTATTCTTGGCGAAATTTAACGTCAAATCCGTTCTTCGAAGGTCTATGATAACATCACTTCACAACCCGTGAACACGCCTAAATCGTACGGCAAGACTATCAAGGCCGCTGAGCTGCACGAGGGGATCGCCAAATTCTTTCCGGTCGGTATGCTCGTGTCAGAGACTACTGAGTCTTTTGAATCTGTGGTCTCGTCGAGCACCGGTCTCCCTCGCGAGACGCTAATCTTGATTTTGCGTGCCATTCGGGAAGAGGTCGGGTTTCTTAGAGAAACATACGCGTCGCTAGAGGTGCGAATGGTGGGTGGTAGCATGCTCATTATCTACGAGGCGGATTGGAGCCGAGCGGCTGAAGGAATCAAGAGACATTTGGAAGAGGAGGAAGAGGAGGAGGAAGAGAAGGACGCGGAAGATGAGGAGGAGGATGAAGATGAGGAGGATGAGGATGAGGATAGCGAGACGAAACGGCCTGGACCACCATTCGTGGTGAAACTAATTGACTTCGCACATACTCTCATCACGCCGGGGCAGGGTCCGGATGAGGGCGTCTTGCTTGGGATGGATACCGTTTTGAAGTTACTGGACACCAGGCTGGAAGGACTTGCACTTTCTCCCTAGTTCTTTTCTCAATCTCTCATGTTTTGAATTCGAAATGAAATAGGTTTGAACATATGGTTTGAACCTATATACACTGCGGGTTTTAATTCGTGTATTTAATCTATTCCCTTGCTTGTAAGGGTACCTTTGCACCCCATAATTCTTTTCCCCATACAACTGGTGTTTGCTGTACATAGATAAGATCAGAAAGTAGATAAGATTTGATTAAGAAATAAGTGATAATCGTAGTCTGAGACACCCGTCCTTGTCTCTAGTACTTCCAATAAACAATGGGCGGTTTTCCCGTAGTTTTTGTCGGCTACGAGCTAGAAAACGATGCTTTGGACACCTACCAGCCCCGGCATGCCAGTCGCGACCATATCGACGGTATGCTGCGAGACATCGAGACCGAAACGCATAACCCCACCAGCATCGTGCGCTATGACGATCTCGATGGTTGCACGCACAATGCTATCTGCTGCTTTGCAGACCTGCGCAGACGCCCTTACACCTCAAAGGAACTTGATGCCATTCTTGTCCCTGCTGAATTTGCTCGCGTGCCGGATTTGGTGCCGACGAGCAGCTATCTTCTGAGGGTCTTTGCTCCGAATGCGATGGTGTTTTCTATTCGCAGTGATGGTAAGACGCGCGTCGACGTTGGCAAAGTTGTCATAGGGTAAGTCGGTGTATCCCTAGGATGCCACTGCAGAGGCTAATTCTGCTCTGTGCAGCCCTCCCTCATCTGTTCTCCCCGAAATTCTTGCATCCGGCGATTTGGGCGACGCTCTGTCGGGGCTGACGGAAAAGAGGAGACACGTACGTCTAAGGAAGCTAAGCTAAAGGTGACGAAGGGCAAGGTGTGCCAAAGTAACTTACTATTCTTGCAACTTCCATTCTGACTTGATTGTATAGAAACGAGCCATCGAGGAGGTACAGAACGTCGAGAAGGAGGAATCGCGTCCTCTTACTCCTCTTGAGTCGACATCTGCGAAGAGATCATCCAAGAGATCATCCAAGAAGAAGAAAACTTGAGGCGACTTCTTCTGACGATTTTGGTGATATTTCTCGTTCGATGCGTGTCGCGTTGTAGTTTCAACTTCTTATCCTCGATATTATTGTTCCATTCGTCCATCTGTCACTTAGAAAAGTGTTGTACCCACTCCTTCGTTCTCGAGTTCTGATTCGGTTGAGTGCGGCTTGCACGAAGAGCGAACAAACGACAGTTTTGGTATGTGTTATGGCAGTACACGGCGTGAGAACAAGTAATACGTATATCGGGAAATAGCCTCGGTCTGATCCATCGTGGACATCGGACGCGTAGCAAGCAACACTAAAGCTTGAAGCTTGAAGCTTTGAAGCTTGAGCTTGAACGTTAACGTTGACCTTGAGCTTGAACGTGAACGTTTAAACGTTTGTCTCTCGGTGCTCTTCCTCTCTTTTATCAAGAAAATAACTCAAGCTCAACAAAAACGCGTACTGGAAACTGAGCGGGCACTCAATGATAACCTCGAAGAACTTCTCCGAGCCAGGTCTGAGGTCCCTTTAGGACGTAAAATCCCCTCAAACAATGTTCAGGCGACGTTATGTATGGATCAAGGTAATCAGGAGATATGTACGTAGTCTCGCATCGTTGAATGACAAGTGGAAAGCTCACACGGCCTTGCATAGGAACCAACTGCCTTGTGACGTCTGACAGTGCGAAAAGCGTCTAGGAAATTACGCAGAGTTCAAGCTGAACGGAGACACCCGCAGAGAACGAATACTTACTGTGAAATTCTTAAAAACAGTCGTGTTAGTACGTAGTCTCGCATCGTTGAATGACAAGTGGAAAGCTCACACGGCCTTGCATAGGAACCAACTGCCTTGTGACGTCTGACAGTGCGAAAAGCGTCTAGGAAATTACGCAGAGTTCAAGCTGAACGGAGACACCCGCAGAGAACGAATACTTACTGTGAAATTCTTAAAAACAGTCGTGTTATGTTCAACGGCCATTGCAGGAGGCCTGCGGCTGCAAAACCGCGTCCCATGATCCATCCATTGGTCCAGCCACGCATGAAGGACACTAAATACCAAGATGGTGCATGTGATTGCCCCCTATGTTTTCATACACCGTCGCAGGCAAGCTGAATTCCGGAGCTTGCTCTTACCGCAACAATGTCGACTTTCCTAGGGCTATGGGCGACGATTGTGTCCACCTACCCGCACCCGCTCATCGAATTCTTTGGGTCTCTCCTCGTCCAAGTCATCTTCTTCTGGATACCATGCATGATCTACATGACTCTCGACTACATAGCGCCGTCGTTCTCCCACCGGCACAAGATCCAACCCATACCCAAGCAGCCCACCCGTAACGACATCGTCCAGTGCCTGCACGTCGTCCTGCGGAACCAAGCCCTAGCGATGGCCATCCATGCCTCGCTGTTGGCCCTCAACTACTTGTCCTCCAAGCCCTCCGGCTACCGCATCACCGCATCCCCCCCGAAGCCCCTCGAGTTCGCGCGCGACTTTATCCTGTCCATCATCATCCGCGAGATCCTCTTCTACTACGTCCACCGCTTCTTCCACCACCCCACTCTGTACGCGCGCATCCACAAGCAGCACCACCGCTTCATCGCGCCTGTCTCGCTCGCAGCGCAGTACGCCTCGCCCGTCGAGCACGTCTTTGCGAATATCATACCTATTGCGCTGCCTGGACAGCTGTTCCGGTGCCACATCCTCACGTATTGGGCGTTCGTCGCGTTCGAGTTGGTCGAGACGAGCACGGTGCATAGTGGATATGATTTCTTTGCGGGCGCGGCGAGGATGCATGACAAGCATCATGAGTTGTTCATGGTTAATTTTGGGGCGTTGGGGTTCTTGGATTGGATCCATGGGACGAACAAATTGGCGCAGACTCGGAGGTCAAAGGTCAAGGATACTTAGGGGATTGGCTGCCTAAGATAGATATGCTTGAAATTAGGGAGGATCCTATATCTGGACTGTCGCCCTGTCGAACTAAACCTTCAATATTTCCGTACGAGTCGTACGAAGTCGTAATTCTTCGTCTGTTTCGTTAATGTTATTATCGCAACGTTCAATTTCCTTGAATGTGCCAATACTACATATGGTGGCTGCGTGGTACAATCACAGATGTTCAACGACTCGGTCCTCGGGTGATAGTAGTATCCTCCCTCTTCTCTCTCATAAAAATACATGGCTCTGACTGCGCCTGATGAAATAGAGTATAGAGTATATCCGAGTGCACACTGTCATTATCCATATGGCTATATTGATAGCTGAATTTCCCAAGGTGGGTTTCGCGGGAGGAATTCAAATTAATTTTGTCACTGAACGGCCAAGGATGCGGAGTCCGGGCCTCTATAAATTGTCTTCGAAGAGAGTCGGAGGGTATGCCGTCGTTCTTTTTTGTAGTTTGCTTCGGCCTGCACATGCTTCGCCGACTTCGAATGGCTGAAATCACTGGGGCTTGATCTTCATCCACGCTGCCAGCACTGATCAAATAAGTAGCAGGTGTACGTACTCCGAGCGAGGAAGACATTCTGTGACATAGACATGCTTCGGAATCTCTCCCACTCCTTACATATGTCATACCCACCCTTCACTTTCTCAGGTTAACGCATGTTGCCAGGTGCTTCTTCTCCTCAGTAGACTCCACGCTCAGGGAGTATATAAGTGGAGAGGTGATAATGACCGTCCTCATTTGTTCTCTCTTCTCTCTTCGACTTCGACTTGGTCTTCGTAAATTTTATTTCTTCTGCGGCTTGTCCTTGTATTAGATTTGGACATGGCAATACCGAAGGCGCCCTGGCCATCCTTCACGCTTGTCCTTTCTCGCCAAAATTCCCATATCGTCGAGGATGCGAATATTATTCAACGACCCCTGGATTTAATGGTTCGTTTCCCCATCGGTCTTCCATAATTGTGCCTTCTATTCACCTGTGGCTTGGTCTGCCGCGGTGCAGAAAACATTCGACGAACGTGAAGCGTATATGGTATGTGGTCAGTTCTTCTCTCTTCCTACCTTCCATCCCCATTTAATAACAGCTTCGACAGCAAGACGTTTCTGACGAGGACAAGTCCGACACACGCACAATATTTGAAGACCGCGTCGTTGGAGGAGAAGGCACGGACAAAGGCAAGAGAAGGCGAATGGCTTGTGGTCTAGTAAGTCAGAATTCAAATCCTTCAGGGTAGGAGATTGATGCATGACAATGGCAGCGGAGTCTATCGGTGATGTTGCGTATGCTGGCTTGCTTCACTAAGGAAACCCCAGGGAAGCAAAGATGAGTCGGCGGACGGGTTCACCTAGGACGACAAAGTCAAATGCGTGGGTCACGAAATAGAAGGAAGTTCCTCAAAATAACCAACATGCGAGGTAGATCGCGTAGAAGGTACCATAACTTGAGGGGGATATAGAACAGCCAACCATCCAGGACCTTGTTAGACGTCGCGACAGAAAGAAAGGACAGAAATTATGTTGCACAATATACATGGACACAAAACTAGGATACGCACATATGTAAAGCGAATTCAGGTATGGATAGCGAAATACAGTCGAAAAGCCAAAGAATATCATGCAAGTGTCGGCGGCGATGAGCCCAACAACCTGGAGTGTTAGGGCGGTTAATACGATAAAAGCACCATCAATCAAGTCATTCTCCGCAACAAGAGATCAGGCTTTTATTAGCGAGGGCTTGTTGGTCTGTATCCAGGTATCCAGCATCTTCCAGAAGTGAGCCACTACAGACTTGTCAACATGTCGTCTATGTGGATCAATCTGAATATCCGACGACGAATCAGCAAGACAAGACAAATAAATTGCGTAAAAGAAGGACGCACCTTAAGCTCTGTGACGTTCCAATCTTTGATCTTCACATTTGGAGGGTCGTTCGACCATGAAACATAAATTCCTTTCACTAAAGGCCCAGAAGATGTCAGTCAGATGATAGAATGTATATATGATACCAATGCACCATTGTGAAATAGTTGACGGGGCTCGTTCCATTTATAAGGACGGAACTGCCACGCTTGACCGGTGGTCATGACGCACACGACTCGTTCCCAAGCATCAGTCCCGAATTTTGACAGAGCTTCCACACTGTCGACCACGAAGTATGTCGTTTTGATCACGGTCTCCTTCCCACTCGTGTCAATAGTTGTTCGCTTGCGATAGATCGGAATGAGATCTTCGGGTTTCAGGTTTCCTTCAGCCATGGCTCTTGCCCGAGCATCTTGAGAAGGTTCGAATCTACGGCTCGGAGTGAGCGGAGCAGACATATGAAAGAGATATTCACATACACGGAGTCCTCCAAAAATCGTTTGACGTTGTGCATCGTAATCAGTGCAGTGGGAGAAGAGGATATCATGATAATAGGTTGGTTGTGGCCTGAAAGTTGCGTTGGCTCTATCCTTTTCGAGCAAAAAAAAAAAAAATCGTAAGCGACTTACGCGCTTTCCGGGCCAACAATTTTGGATCTAGAATGAAAAGGTGACTTAGTGGACAGCACGGGGGGGCTGAATAGTGAAACGAACCTGTCGCAGTAGCAGGCGTCGGCGCGGCACCCGATCTACTTGTCTCCTTCAGCTTTTTCAGTTTTTCGCCGTACGTCAGTCGTACAGCAGCGAAGTTCTTTCCACCATATCTCGAGTTAATAAACCCGAGAATAACGATAACGGTGGGTGATGCTCACGTTAGGCTTAACCCCTCTGAGGATGGTGTTGCGGTCTCTAAGTTCGACTTCGTTTTGTTTGATCTTCTTCACTACTTCAATGTCATGCGAGTCGGCCACGTATCGTCGCTTAGAAGGTGTCGCCGTCGGGGCTTCTGCGGCGCGGGTGCGCGGTGTAATTGGAAGCGCCTGACCAGTCGTCGTTCGCGGTGGAGTTCCAGGAGGCGTTGTAGACTCCGCCACTGCAAAAAATTAATGAAATAACTCTTCCAAATTTACAATAACTCACAAGTAAGGGGGGCTATTCGATCATTGTCAGAGGCCTTTCCCTCTAACCAATCCACAACGTGCTTCCGCTCCGTTACACTCACAAACCCAACAGCCAGCCCGTGCTCCCTAGCCTGCTTCATGTACTCCGCTCCTGCTGCATCCCGAAACAGCCATGCGACGTAGACCGCGTCCAATGAATAGAAGTCGGAAGGAGCTCCCGCTTTGCGATAACGCGTTGGACTGGATTTCGGAATTGACTGTCCGTTAACGACAAGGCTCGTGGCACTGACGAGCGACGAGCAAGGTCCGGCTTCATTTGAATATATGACCTTAGTCCGAGATTTGATAGCTTGACGAAGAGCCAATAGCGGGTCGGTTTCGGCGCTCATTTGTGGCAATGAGGTTTGAAATGAGGGTACAAGGGGTCACTAATTCGGATGAATTTGGTCGGAGCTTCAACCCATTTTAACCTCCGAGTCAGCTCCGTAGACTGTGGATCCACAAGCATCCACATCTTTCTGCATGCACGCCACATAAGTCTCGACAAAATACTGTCTTCGGATATCCAGAACCCTTTATACCGCAAGTCGATAATTTCGATCTATTACAAGGTGGTATGTGGCATATTTTCCATCTCTTTGACCAGTACACATCAGTTTAAACTTTAAAGCGCATGCAGTCGGCATACGCACACCCTTCAAGCTTAATTTACAGAGCACGATAAGATGCATATCGTTCTCAAGGCATAAAAATGAAATAAAGATTAATGATGCCAAATTTTAAGAACCCATACAAGCCCTGCAATCGACATACTTATCTACCCAGACGTCTTTAATCCTTTCCCTCGGGCTTACCGCGCTGCCTAAGATCATTTGCTTGAAAAACCAGCTCGAAACGAGTGTCCACATTCCCTCTGTAGTATCGGCACCCTCTAATCAACACCTCTTATCCCTCGGCATTCCGAAAGTTTCGGAAAGATTTCGGTTCCATATGCAGCAACTCATCAGGAACTGGAAGAAGGCACCAATCATTCGAAGGTCTTCCTTCTCAGAACGCCGACAACTCTCGAGGGAATTCTAATAAAGGTCCTCTAAATCCTTCTTTTGGCAGCGAAGCGCCGAGAGGGCCTCTTGTCGCGCGTTGAATTCGGACTTTGGTGTGTACGCAACATGGCG
>JADNRV010000356.1:0-46732 GCA_015499995.1 Flammula alnicola | reverse complement strand
CTGAACTTGGTCCACGCGTTGAGGTTTTTTTCTTCGTTAAACTGAAGACTTGAGACGCAAACTCGTAGTCTGCTTCAGCCTGAAGATGGTCAATCGGTTATCATATATCCAGGACAATGTTGAAAAGACTTACTACTGGTGTAGCTAACCCAACGGCATGCTCAAGCAACAAAGTTGCGTCTGCATTGTCGCCATTTGCAGTGGCAATAAAGGATTGACCAACCCAGGCCAGAGTATTATCAGGATCGAGCACTTGGGCACGATATAAGGCTTCATTCGCCAGCTCTACGTCGCCGTGGTAAGCATATAACAACCCAAGTTTGACCCACGTCTCCGCATTCTTCGAATCAATCTCTAAAGCCCTGATATATGCATGTTGCGCTGCTTTGGCGTGCGACAGAAAGTATGCATTGCCCAACGTAACCCAATAGATGTCATTTGCAACATCGAGCTGCAGAGCCTTCTTCAGAAATTCGATAGATTTCTCTTTTGCGGTGGTAGTTTCCACTGTGGGTAACACCTTCGTGGTCCAAGATTGGAGCGCGACACCGAGATCATACCATGCCGTTGAGTTGGATGTTTGACTGTGTGAATAAAGAGAAATCTGGGAAAGGCAGGCATGAATGGCTACTGCAATGACCTGGAGCCCAGTCAAAGGCATATCTTCCTTGAATAATGGCATAGGAACAATGTTGACCACTTGCTCCGCTATATCTTGGGCAGGAAGAAAGGAAATAGACTGCAGACAGTGTCGTACGTTTGCTTCGTTGACGAAAGTCGACAGCCCTGAGAGCTGGAAGGCAGCATCACCTATAACCTTCCATGCGATTGTGCGGAAACCTGGTATTCGTTGGATCATATCAAGCGCCACGTCGATCGCATTCACAAACGACTCTTCGGCGCGAATCTGGAATCCATCGGAGACTTGAGAACGGCCAAGGTCGAGATGAACTTGAGCCAGTAACGCGAGGATACCTGCTTCATCGAGTCTAGCTTTGCGAATAGTTTCCAGGATTACGATGGCCTCTTCAAAGAGACCCATGGACTGATTGACATCCGCGATAAAGTAAGAGCACAGCCAATCGTCCGGGTTCATTTCGAGCGCGTGGTTGAGGGCTTTCAACGCAGCCGAATGCCTTCCTGCTTTATTGTATGCTTCGCCTAATCGGACCCAAAGAGGTTGATCGTCTGGTTCCACCCTTAGTGAAATTTGGAATGCTTGGATAGCTGCCGGGTAGTCTTTATAGTGCTGCAGGTATCCTTTCAGTGTCTGAAAAGAACAGAAATATTGTTCCTCACAAATTTGACGACACCGACGGCTTTCCATGCCCAAGAATTTGTTGGAAGGTACCTGCTCGTAGAGTTGAGTTCGACCTTCTGTAATCCCGCGTTGAGGCCTCCCTCGCCATCAATCGTCCTCTGCGCGACCACCTCGACTAAGTCCCATTCTCTATCACTAGCAAATCCTTCCGCCAGCCGTCGGGCAGCAACAGTCTCGCGAGCATCAAGCTCAAAAGCTTTCTGGAAGCATTTGGAAGATCGAATGGGATCAGGCGGGGTCGAATGCTCAAGGTAATACATTCCAAGAGAAGTGAAGGCGGGTGCAAACTCCGAGTCTTGTTTTAGCGCGTTTATGAAGTACTTGTAGGCGGATTGTATATTCGAACCTATTCATTCCTGTGAATATCAAGGCTTCTTCAACAGCGATGAAGTACGTACCACCAATTGCCATATTGCATTTTCCGATGCGCCACAAACAACGTGCCCGCTCAGAATTTAGACCATCTCCAGCAAGATCGTTCAGGGTGTCCAATACCTGCTGAAGTACTTGCAAAGCCTCTTCATATCGCCCTAGTTGACATATACACCATGCACTTTCTTCCTGAGCACGTAGACCCGTTTCCATGTCGTCTGGAAGAAGAGATGCAACCTGATCAAAGACAGCTGCAGCGTCATTCCAGTTTGATGCTGCTTGAAAAATGAATGCGCGGTCCATCAGGGCAGCAGTGTTCTTAGGAGAACGAGTAAGAATTTCGTCAAGGATGCGCGTTGCCTCTGGGTGGTGTTTTGGAGAGAAGAAATGCACAAGAGAGGTGGCTAGGATAATCTGGAGGCCAGTTCGGGTTCTAGTATGGGTGTCGGCATTGGCACACAACGAAAGAAGCGTAAATCCCAAACCTTGACAATGATTTTGCTGTACCGGACTCCAGTAAGCTCAGATTTTGTAAGCCTTGTTTTGAGGTTTTGATTGCGTTCTGGTAGTCGCCCTCGCTCAGATATACCTCTCCCAAGATTCGAGGTCCTAGAACGGTATCAGAGAGAGAAAGAGAAGCATTCTGTTGCACGCGCATAAGCAGGGAATTGACTGGAAAGAGCTGGTGGACCTACCAGTATAGTATCGACGGGGTCCTCGTCATTCAAAGCAAAAATGTCCTCTTCATCTTCATCTTCATCTTCTGACAAAGTTTCTTGTTTATATGCAAAATATCCTCTGAAAAGAGTGGCCAATCCCGAATCCGGGAATAACCTGATATATGCCCGTACATGTTCGCGATCGTATTCAGCTACATAATTAAAATCAGTAAAATCAGACTTATAAGAAAGTTTATGACTGACATAAATTTTCACAGTCCTTCCCTTCGAAAAACATTTTCCAGCCCAACTCGTCTGGCTTTTGTAGAAGGACAATTCCATCGACGAGTTCGTCAAGCTCTCGAGAAATTTTTTGCTTGAGAAGGAGGGTCTCTTTCGTGGATGGTATTGAATAAAGGAACCTTTGTTTATAGCGGAGTTGTTTCGCCTCGACCTCGCGACGTAGTTCATCGGAAGTTTGTGGGTGATTGAGAACGGAATCGTAAAGAGACGGCAGCTGTGTATATACTTTGTGAGAACTACGCATAACCAAAAATTCCGGAAACTGACTTGTGACTTGTTGTAAATCTCCATGAACACTTCTTTTCGCAGTTGTTCGGGGCTTGGTGCCCCAAGACGCATCCTACGTTTCTCGACTTCTTTTTTGAAAGTATCCTCTTCGAGAGCTTCCGTCAGCGATATAACTTCCTCGAGGACGCGGAAGCCATTGTGGATAGCATCTTGAGCCTCAAACGTAGTTGTCCCAGTCGGGTTTGTGGGATCTGGCGGTGGTAGGGTCGAAAGGAGGGGGTATACAGTGGATTCAGGTAGATAATAGCAAAGCCCGACGATCAGCTAAAAGAATACACAATAAGCTGTAGTTTTGACATTGATGACTTTATGTTACCTGTTGCTGGGTCCCATAATTCCGATACAAAGTTATCAGTTTCTGTAATGTCTCTGCACATTTGACAGCGTCCTGGCTAGCTTCTATAGTCAAAACAACAGAATCAAGTACATGAATAAACTTACGTTTTGTTGAATAGGTTCAGCAGTTGCACCAGGGCCTCAGCCTGCTTGTTCCATTCCTTCTTCCTATCGTAGAAGTTCGAGAGGCCCTGAAACACGAAATGAGCCGCTCAAGAAGGGCGCGTCTTATTAACCGCTTGGACACACCTGCCATGCCAAGGGTTGCGTCGGATTTAATTCGATGGCTCTACGATAGACCTTTGCGAATACGTTAGATTGACGATGGTGCGGAATGCGAAAAGAGATTACTGTACTTGCTCGCTTTTGTCGAATTCTCCCAACTCCAACAAGGCTAGTGCAAGGAACACATGTCTGGGATGACAGTAAGCGTCAAACGTAGCGAGGGGCTGTATGATTAGACTGACGCGTTGTAGTTCTCGGGCTCGAAATCTAGCACTAGCGCTGATTCCTTTTGGGCGTTTAGATAATCTTTTTTGGAGATGCTATCTCGAGCGGCCTTAAGATGGGTTTTCGCGAAAGACATGATGAGAGACGGTCGACGCGTTAGTTGAGTGGTATCGCTAGGTGGGTCTGAGCGGCCGATGCATATGCGTCGAGCGAGCACCTGGATAGCAAGAGTCAAAAGGGATCATTTACAAATCTAATTTTAGTTACAGTATAAACGCCACAACGAGCACATCCTCTGAACAATATGTACAATTGCATTATTGCGACCGTTGATAATGATATGAAGGACATCCACTGATCATTTTGACTACAACTAAAAGTGAAAAGACATGATAATACGATACAAAAATATAACTGGTACTGTAGAATAGCAGAACATTCCAAGTAAAAGAGCAATTATAAACATAATGATAGTACAAACACCTCCACCGGGAAAAAGAAAAGAAGCTAGGAATACATTTGCGTCCACGATCAAACTTGATGGGTATCAAAGCGCGACAACAGATTCTGATTCCTGAGGGCGCTCAGGGAATCCATGTCGCAGGTGTTCGACATAGTCAACAATGAATTTGACCTGTTCGTAGGTCTCGACCGCCTTCATGCTCCGCCGCCTCCTCACCAGCGCAATGACTTTCTCGACAAAGGAAACACTGTCCGCGTGTGGCACTTTCTCTCTATCTCTTTCAGAAAATAAATTTGGGCTTCTTCCATCCACCCAGCCGCAGAGTCCCAGCCGGATCATCCAGCAGCAGGCGATGACACCAGCGCGCCCGACGCCGCCGCGGCAGTGGACAAGAATAGGGATACTGTTCATTGAATAACGGTTGATGAGATCAACGAGATGGGCATCAAGAAGTGATGCAGATATCGGCGGGAGGCCTTCTGGAATAGGTAACCTGTAGATACACACACATACGCTCAATATAAGTATGAAAGAATGGAAGATGGGTTTATTGGTGCACACACCGGAGGATGTCGATGCCGATTGTTTTGGCAAAATACTCATATTCTGGCCAAGGCACGCCGAGGAACGCTAATTCGCTGTCGTCCAAACAGCTGCGTTGGAGGAAGAGTGAGCAGGAAAATGTGGGCAGATAAAAATGGAAGACGGACCAAACTATACAACCAACGCCTAATTCTTTCATTCGTTTCATGTCGGTTTCGAGGTCTCTGCAGACGCCGCTCCGACCTTTAACAGGACCGTCGAGTCGCACTATGCCAGAAATTAGAGAGGCATCGAATGATTTATTTGAACATACCTTTCTTTCCAGGACAGGACGACAGAAATAGATTTCCGATTGTAAACGCAGGGGCGCTGCGAGGCGTTTGATGAGGTATAATGATATCAGGGGATATCCAAGTTGGCAGCATCGAAGAGGTCCGAGGAAATGGTGGTAAAGAGCCTGAAATATCCTGTTGTTGGATCAAAGGCACTGCCTGAGGCGAGTTTGAGAGGACAAGCTCCGAACTTTGAGTCACTAACGTAGATTGCAAAGTTATCGCAGAAGGAATGGCCATGGAGAGCGATAAGGATACACTCGTGTCAGGAGTAAACCCAGTAAGCAATCGATTCGTGACCTGTTCGCTGAGCATAATGGACGTTCTTGCATCTTTATTGCTCTTATCTCGGCACATATAATCTATGCCGGTGTCGATGGCAGCCTGTAGCGCATCGCTTATATTCGACCGGGTGCGGAATTGGTTGGCTGGCAATTGTTTTGGTATCACAGGAAAGAATGGCGGAGGTGGTGGCACAGACTGAAGGTTTTGCAGTCTTGTATCACGAAGGGTTGACAGGCGGTCCAAAGAGAAAGAAGAGGGTATTTCCAATAGTGTAGGAGCATCCCTAGCAGAGGATAGGAGAGCATGGGATGAGATGAGGTCTATGAGATCCGGAGGTATGATGAAAGAGATACTGCAGAGAGATGGGCCATGAACGGGATAGACATTGGACGAAGTAGAGACAAACTTACTTGATTGGATGAGTTAGTGAGGTTTTTACCCGCGTCTTCATTTGGGCATGCGGTGGTCTGATGGATGGATGGAGCGGCTCTGACATGGCGGCCATGATTTCGTCTTGGAGACTGACAGGAGGACAGCTGTGGGTGACCACATTGGATGTGTCGGGTACAGAGGGTGGCGCGGGCCACCAGGAGCGGTCCTGGGCATTTACCAACTGACGGGAACGTAGCTGTTTGAACTGGTCTGGCAGTTGCACTGACAGAGGCAGATAAGGAACGGGACAACCTGCGAGAAAAATAGGGGGTGAAAAAGAGAGAAGTTGATGGGTATTCGGTACATACCATGTGCGCCAAATTTAGAGCGGTTATACTCGCTTGCATGGTGCTGAGAGGCAAGGAGGGCGAGCTAAAGTAGAGAATGAGATATAGGTAAGAGTGTAATAGAGCGCAGACATACCTGAGGAGTACCAGTCGGTAGACTGAGCATTGGTTGTGAAGAGTATCAGTCATTGCAATGGTTGAGATCGAAGCTGTGTTCAATAATGATGGATAATATGGCACGTGCTTGGCATTGGCTACGGTTTCTCTTGTTCCCTTCTTTCCCAAGCACACATCCACTCACTCTTTCCCAAGTCTTTACAGCAGGCTGGCTCTCGCTCATCTCCCTCGCTGAAAGTCCACTCTTTACGGTCCTTTACTCACCCACCCCCTCCCCTCCCCTCTCATGGCCCTTCGTTTTCAGACAAACTATGACTTTACCGATGTCCCCATTCCAACTACACGACAACCTCCCCATTCAGGCGCAACCATTCGTCGTGCAAAGACCCTCACAAAGCCAGAGCGTGGTGTAGCTCCAGTCCCTCTCATTAACCCTCCTACCCTCCTTGCCTCTGCCCCTGGCGCTGGTCAACTAGCCCCCAATAAAGACGAGTACAATGGCTCAACCACATGGCGCATATTTTCTCGCATAGTTTCATTCTGGGCCCCAGATTTCCTCCTCAGTTCCGTTGGTGGGCTCAAGGACAAGGCTGTCAGGCAGGCTTGGAGAGAAAAGGTCGCCCTGTGCTTTATCATTGTCGTCATGTGTTGTGCTGTCGGCTTTGCAACCGTAGGTTTCCAGAAAGTACTCTGCCCAGAAACCAGTCAGTCCGACAATCGCTTCCTACATGTCGGCTCTGTACCTGGTACATTGAGCGTCCAAGGCAAGATGTTCAACACTACCTCCGCAAAGTTCCCGGATGGGGTCAATACCGCCGCCTTCTTCAAAAATCCTGGACTAGATGTCACATCCTCCTTCACTCGAGATGCAGCCCAATTCCCACAATGCGCCAGCCTTAACTTCCGTGTCGCTCGCGACACTCCGTGTTCAACCGTCACACCATGCCCCCTAGGCGCTCTCAACTCAACCGCCACTTTCAAATCCCTTTCCATGGTCCAGACAAATTTTCTTGCAGGTTACTCATGGGATCAAGTTGCTAATTTAACCGGATATCTCGTTCTCGATGGTTCCGTCGTCAACCTTAACCCATATGTCTCCCTCCACCCCAGCCCTATCCCATCCGATAACGTCGACGCTGCCATTCGTACCATGCTGAGATCTGAGCTAAGTGGCGGTGGTAAAGATGCTACTCACCTATTTGCCAATCGCGCCGACCTCAAATCAGCCATACCATGTATCAAGGAGCGCTATTACGCTGGCAATATCGACAAGGTTACCCCTGGTTGTTTCGTATCTAATCTTTTTCTCTACGCCGGTTTGATCGTCATCCTTGGATTGGTTTTCGTGCGCTTCGTCATGGCATGCATCTTCAATTGGTTCCTATCCGAACGCCTTGCAGGCCCACCGACCAGCCAGGACCTCAACCGCTCTGCTATCAGTCCTGCGGTTATGCCAGAAGGGGCCAACGTTTCGGTTGACAACAAAAATGGAACGGCGCCTTGGGCTGGTGGTCCGAAGAAACTTAACAAACCCGGCAAGATGATGGCTCCATCGTTAACATCCTCCTCCAGCACCACATTGGTCAACTCGGACAACGGCACAGCCCCCATTATGAGTCTGGCCCAAATTGGCGCCGAGTTGTTCGCAGTCTGTTTAGTGACATGCTACTCAGAAGGAGAAGAATCGTTGAGGACGACCCTTGATTCGATTTCGACGACAACTTATTCGGATGCGCGGAAGCTCTTATTTGTCGTTGCAGATGGCATGATCACTGGTGCGGGCGAGAAGAAGAGTACCCCTGATATCTGTGTTGGATTGCTCGAAGCCGATCCGCGGTTCGGGAACCCTATGCCAATGGCTTACGCGTCTGTTGGCTCTGGGGCGAAGGCTCAGAATCGGGCGATGGTTTACGCTGGCCACTACAGTGAGTATTTTTACATGATTTTCCACAAACGTGTTCTGATTTTAATGTATTTTAATAAGCTGTGGCTGGCCGTCGCACTCCAACTGTCATCGTCGTCAAGTGTGGAACTGATGCAGAGGCGGTCTCCGAGAAGAAACCTGGCAATCGCGGGAAACGTGACAGTCAACTCATTTTGATGAATTTCTTTTCCCGTGTGACATATAACGATCGCATGACGCCCCTGGATTTTGACCTTTTCCGGAAAATTCACATCCTCATGGGGGTCACACCGGACTTTTTCGAAGTTGTTCTTATGGTAAGTTTGATCCATTTATCCCTCATACTTAATTGCGTATGCCGAGTTTTCGTCATCTAGGTTGATGCCGATACGAAAGTATTCCCGTCGTCGCTGAAGCATCTGGTTAACTGCATGCATCACGACCAAATGATCATGGGAGTCTGTGGAGAGACGCGTATAGCGAACAAGCGCGATTCTTGGGTAACGGCGATTCAGGTCTTCGAATACTTCATTTCCCATCATCTGGCGAAGGCATTCGAGTCCGTCTTCGGAGGTGTTTCTTGCCTTCCTGGTTGTTTCTCCATGTTCCGACTCAAAGCACGGAAAACAACGGGAGATGATTGGGTTCCGTTGATCATCAAGCCCGAAATCGTCAAGGAGTACAGCCAAAGTGAGGTTACGACGCTTCATCAAAAGAACCTTCTCTTGCTTGGAGAGGATCGATTCCTCACGACAATTTTGTTGAGGACTTTCCCGAACAGGAAGATGATGTTTTTGCCCCAGGCCAGATGTCGAACGGTCGTCCCGGACACATTCAAGATCCTTCTCTCTCAACGCCGTCGATGGATCAACTCGACTATTCATAATCTTATGGAGCTGGTCCTTGTCCGCAACCTCTGTGGCACGTTTTGTTTCAGCATGCAGTTTGTCGTTTTCATGGATCTCCTTGGCACCGTCGTGCTTCCTATCGCTATTTCCTTAACCTACTCCCTCATCGTCAGCATGGCTTTACATCCGCCGAAAACCTTTGAAGAAGCCATCCCACTGATGCTCCTCATTGCTGTTTTGGGTCTTCCTGCCGTGTTGATTCTCATTACGACAAGGAAAGTGGTTTATGTCTTTTGGATGTTGATCTATCTGCTTGCGCTGCCGATATGGAATTTTGTCCTCCCTGTATACGCTTTCTGGCATTTCGATGACTTTTCATGGGGAGAGACTAGGTAAGTTTTTCGAATTCTTTTAGGGCGAACATTTGCTGACCTTCCTTGACCTAAATAGAAAAGTAGAAGGAGAAGGCAAAGGCGAGGGCCACGGTGGAGGAGGCGGACGTGATGTTGCACCCGCCGTACCTATGCGTCGCTGGGAAGACTGGGAACGGTCAAGATTGCGGAAACTCAAACGCGAGGAGCGTCGTCGCCGAGACTTTGAGCGCGCACATCCCTCTGGTTACCTGACCGGCGACGGTGATTACCTCGCAGCTCCCGACACCCGCAGTGTCTACGCGCGCAGTCAGTATGACGGCTCTGACACTTTGTCACTAAACTCTTCAGATGACGATCATTGGGGTACCCAAATCGGTGGCTACAATGAACACAACGCCCAGTTCCCCCCACCGCCTGTGGGACTCATACTTCCCCAGGGCGGGACGCTAAACGCAGCAAAAACGGTCGGCGGTGCCGAGTTGGAAGCCATGCTGGAAATGGGATTCGATGACCGACCGCCCCTGCCGAACACGACCTATGCACCTCGATATCAACTAAGTGATGGTTCAACAACAACCCTCGCTAATGTCGGCGGAAATGGATATTCGCCGTTACCTAGATCGTCCTCACCAGGACACCAAGGCCCTATCCTCAATAATACGTTATCACCTACATCACCTACAATACCTTTCGCAGGCGAGCCTGGAGCTTCTCGCCGGCCACCTCCACGATCAGGAAGTGCAAGTGCTGAGCGTTATGGGCCGCTTGGGCCACTTGATCCTTCGGCGAAGTTTTGAAGACGCAATTCGTTCCTTTTCTTGCATGTCTCTTCGAAACATCCCATACGCCTGGTTATTGCATTATTAGCTATACCCATCATCCCATGTCATTAACGTAGCTTTGCACTTCACTTCTACGATGGACCACGGAAATCCCTTAGTACACCACCACTATTAATACCCATTTGATCCTCCAACCCTTTCTTGTCAATATGGGAATCTTGGTTTCTCGTCTGTCCTGGTTGGACCATGTCTTTCACCATATATTTCGCGTCCCTTTTTCCCTACATTATTGCCTCCTCTGCAATGACCATGCAACTGAAAAACATGCAACAAAAAATGATAGAAAACGAACTGAACTGATTATATAGACGGAAGGAAGAGAGCTACTTATTTGTAATATTTTATGGAAATTTAACCAGACACCTTCTGCTGAGCCTCGAGGGCAGTTTACCACCAGTGACCTAAGATGCTTACGGAAGTGTGCCAAGACTGACGCGGCTTGAACATGCTGTGAACGCCCCTACTAACAGCTGCGGCGCGCCGTGACAATTCCATTAAGCACTTGCAGCAAACTTACAGCTGTCGTTACAACGACTTTCATTTGCCAACTTTCCCCTCTAATTCCTCTGCCAATCTCGTTTCCTATAAGTTCTGTTATTCGCCATTCCCAATACCCAACCAATACCAACTACCAACTACCACACCAGCCTCTTCAATCGATCTAACAGACTACAGTCATGGTAATCTCAAAAGATAAATTGGTATGTCATTCTTGAACCTCACATTCGCCGTGTTCAAGTTAACATATGCTGTTCCATTGTTACTTTAGTGGGAGAGTGGCCATGACGAGACTGTGGAAGTCAACCAGCGGGCTCTGATTGATAAAGTTCTCGCTCGATATTCAGGCGAATTCACGGTGTTTCGTGAGCTCTTGCAGAACTCGGATGACGCCCAATCGGAGGCCGTCGAAATCAGATTTGAAACGCAGTCATTTCTAGCGAACAAGACGAAAGATCACGACGCAGAGAACGCGGAGACCATTTCTGGCTCAGATGGACAGCTACCAGACCTGAAGACAACACATGTAAGCGTTCTTCTTCTCGACAACCTTCATACCTTGAAATAATCCTGCTTAAGGTTCACCAATGGACGTTCAAAAACAACGGCATTACCTTTCGGGAAGAAGACTGGAGTAGACTAAAGAAAATAGGTGCGCAGCAATGAATGAAGAAACTTGCGGGTATTCACATCGGTTTTCAGCTGAGGGCAATCCTGATGAAGAGAAGATCGGCGCATTCGGCGTTGGTTAGTGTATTTTTCAACTAGGATGGTCCCTCATGTAAAGACTGAATCATCTACAAGGCTTCTACAGCTTATTTTCCGTCACCGAAGAGCCTTTCGTGACATCAGGAGGTAAGTCTTGCTTCTGCTTAGGGAGAAACCTGCTGATGGGTCGTAAGATCAATGGATGGGCTTCTACTGGAAGGATAAAAAGGATCAGGTACTTCAGATTCCTTCCATGCCGTCAAAGCTTTCCTTTGATTGTAATATGTACAGCTTTTTGCGCGAAGGGGTCAGTTACCTGATGGCGAAGACCCAGGGACTAAATCATGGACAAGTTTCGCAATGGCACTCAGGGAGCCCGCTCCGATTCCTATTGCCTTTGATTTTACCCGCTTTCTTGCTTCTTCATTGACGTTCATGAGGTATCTACGCGAAGTCAGCGTTTATTTTGACGACAAGCGACTGGTCAAACTAAATAAAGCAGCGGGTTTGCCGCGAGACTTGGGTATACCCAAGGGACTTAATAATTGCTCTCCTTCCGGGATCATGACAGTTGATGGTATTCAGTCTACGCGTAAGTGATTACTCGGAATTGAGTGCTCGTTGCCTAATTCTTTATTTACAGCCCTTCACATCCAAGCTCAAGTGATGACATGGATTTACACATCTGGTACCGAAAAGAAACGTTTGCTTCCACCGCCAAAGATTAATGCTGCCACTAAACCTTCCACCGGTGGTAGTTTCTTCTCATCTTTGTTTTCCTCTCTTTCCGGCAGTGCCACTCCGCAACGAAGTGTTACACCAGCCCCTCCACCTGTGCCGAAAGTCGTTAACCATCTAGCTGTCAATGAGACTCGTGTCTCGTTATCGATATATTCGGCTTCGATCCAAGTACGGTTGGATAAGAAACTGTCCTCTGAAATAAATAGATCGACTAAGAAGAATCCTCCGACTAAAATGAAGTTCGAATTGATCTATGTCAGTCAGCCTGTTTCATACAGTTTGTGAATGAATTAACCCAAGTCCAGACTGCTAAAGATGAATACGATGCCAGTCTTGAAGAAGACGCCAAACAGCCAGAAGCCACAGGCAGCATTTTCCAAGGCCTACGTGCAGATATAGAAGGGTAAAGATACTCAATGAATAGTGATATGCCAGCTAATTCGTCCTCTTTTTAGAGTTGGCGCTGCCCGAGTCTTTATTGTAACTGTTCCTTCTCTGAAAAGAGAAATTTTCAATTTAATTCCGGTTTGAACAGGGCCATAGTACTGCGCAAAGCACAGGAGTGGGAGGTCACATTGCAGCCCGTTTTATTCCTACTGTCGAACGCGAGTCGATCGATTTCATGTATGTCCTTCGATCTACTTTCTATGTAGTAAATGTTTAACCCTATTTATGACAGGGATCGTAACGTTGCCAGTGAGTTATCATGCACTGCGACTGGAGAATAGATCAACGGTGTCTAATATATCACCAGCATGGAACAAGGAGCTGCTTTTCGTTGGTGGTTTTCTTTCGCGGGCTGCATACGAATTCGAACTATCAACCGTTCGCGAACAATGGGAGGCTTCGAGCTCGGCGTTGAGTCCACCAGCTGAAGAAATACAAACGCGACTCATGGGTCGGGTCCTTCATGCACTCAAGTTTTTCATGTTCTATACATCGACTCCATCACCCGATGTCTCAAGCTTGATGGAAGCAGCATTCTTCGCCTGTTCGTCGGATGGCCATTTCCCTATCATAACAAGCAAAGGTGTACGGGATGTCAAAGATGTCCGTCTCCCTGACCCAACCTTTTCCGGGTTCCTCAAGGAGCTCCCGACGCTTCCGGATGAAATCATGACGGGTGCTCCTGGCATGATCTCGTCTTTACAAGCTCGAGGGTCCATAAAGGCAATTAATTTCCAGGACGTTCTTCAAGAATTACAATCACGTCCATTGACTCAGGACGAGTTCGTTGCTTGTCTTCGTTGGTGGATCGAAATCTTCAAAGAGTCGGATCGCAGTCGGCTTCTGCCAATACGGACACAAATCATCAATGCAGTCGTTCTATCGATTGAGCCGCTCAACGGGGCTGGACAAAAGATAATTCCACTGGCTTCAATTAGATCATTCATGAATCCACGATCTGCAAGTGGAAATATTCCTTTGGAAGGGCCCTTACCTGAATCTCTCCTCCCTGTCGCCATTAGCAAGTTATTCAAACCCGAGATCCTATCTGCGTCTTTTCCATGGACTGAATTCTCGATAGTCCAATGGCTCTCCTTTATATGCAATTCTTCGAGTTTCCCTGTGGAATACGACATCACCTCGTCTCCATCATGGGCTGAACGTGTAATAGGGCTGATCACCCGCGCTTGGCCGTCTCTGCCAGCTGGATCCAAGGCAGAAATCGTTCAGCTACTTCGGATTAAAGCATGTATCCCGACCTCTGCTGGTATGAGACTGCCTCATGAAGCATATTTTCCAAGCGTCAATATATTTGGTGATCTGCCTGTTGTGCTATTCCAGTCAGCCTCGGTAATCAAAGGCACCCTGGAGAAGGTACTGCAAGAAATTGGTGTACGCAAGCATGTCGAACTTCAGTTAATTTTCAATAGGTTTGCACGGTTATTTCTTAGGCGTAGTTGTCGACTTACTGTTTTATCCTCAGGATGATTAAGACAAACGAGTGGACAATAGCAGACCTGACAAAATACCTAGTATCTGTGAAAGATTCTTTAACCGCCGAAGAAATGGCGCGTCTCAAGGCCACGGCTGCTTTTCCGACGGAGATAAAACCAGAAAGTGACAGCGAGGCAAAGCAGACGCGATATAAAGCCAGCCAATTATATGAACCTCTTGATGTCTTCCGTACTTTGAGGTTACCCATCATCGATTGGGGCCATCAGACCAAATGGCGAAGTTCTTCTGAGGAAGGTAAGTAAATCCATTCTACGTAAAACCTTTGGGTTCTAATGCCATTGCCAGCCAAATTTTTGTTTGAGCTTGGGTTGCAGCGGTATCCTCCTCTGAATAAGTTGATTGATCTATGTGCCGACAAGGACTCGAATGTGAGCATGATGCATTTCCATGATCATGCTTGCATTGGCAGAAGCTCACTCCAATATCAGATCCGAACCGTCGCTTTGAAGTACCTGATTGATAATGTGGGATCTCGCTATCAAGATTATGACCCAATGGATTTCAAGGATATCAAATTCATTCCTGCAGTAAAAGGATCTGAAATGTGCTTAGGAAACATACAAGAGGTATCTATCAGAGCAATGGCCGGTCTTTGTCTGACTCTTTATCTAGGTTTTCTCAAGTCCGTGGGCTGCTGTTGGCTTTTTGGTTCTCCAGCCGTCGCACCAAACACACGCATCCAAGTTGAAGATCAAGGACCATCCTCCTACTTCACAATTAATGTTTCTTCTTCAATCAAAGCCTCCGGCCAGCGAAGCAGAAGCTGCGGAACTGTTTCGTTTGATGGCCGGAAGAGTTAACGGTTATTTAACTCTTCGGGAATTGAATTAATTTCTGACGTTGGTGCTCGATAGATTTCAAGAGCTCTGACTTGCAGAGACTATCCAACATACCATTCGTGCCTGTGAAAGCAGAGAAAGGCGCGGCTGGACCATCTTTGCGTTGGTTGTCTCCATCCCAATGTTATTTGGGCGGAGAGTCTGGCGCAAATTTCCATTCCAAACTCTTCATATTTGTTGACTTTGGCGCTGGAGGCAACGCATTTCTGACTGCCTGCGGAACAAGAAATCAACCTAGTGTAGAAGAAGTTGCCAAGATCCTTCTGAGCAGCCCTCGGCAGTTCTACGAATTGGCACAAGGACCCGTCAAGTGGGTGACATCTATTTTAGGTCTATATCGTTCCCACTAATCCGTATTCTCAGCTTTCTTTCTGAACTTCGTAACCTTGCGGTAAACGCAAAATCCATATCGTCGGGAACGATGTTAAGGATGAAAAAGTCGCCAATCCTTCTTGGACTGCAGCGCATACCGCGGAAGCAAACCAAACCAGCAGACGACTGGGATGAGGATGAATGGGATATAGCATACGAACTCAAAAAGCCTAACGAAATCATCATAGCGGACGATACACACGCATATCAAGCGTTTGGCGATTCTCTCGTTACCGCACCCCAAGAAGATATCATAGAAGGTGACCAAGACTTGGCAATGTTCTGAGAGATACCGTCATTAACCACACGCGGCCCTTAGAATTTTATAGCAATCTCGGCTCTCCGAGACTCAGCAAAGTCGTCAAAGAAGAATATCAAACAACAGGAGAATTGCATGATTCAAAGCCTGCGATGGAAACCCGTTCCTTGATCCTGGAAAGGCTCCCATTATTCCTTCACGAGCATACCCATGCGCGTACTCGAGTATCTTTTTCTTGGCTTTCCACGAATCAAAACTTTGTAGTCAAAGCTTTCGGAAAGTTAGGAGTCGTCAAGTATCTGCACTACGGCCAGCTTAATCTCTCGCGGAAACAAGATGCTTCGGCTGTGGCTCGAAGAATCGGCTCTGGTCCAATAGAAGTGTGGATAGCAGGAAATTCTCAAATTGACATGTATGAGTATGTCGTATTTTCCAAGTTTCCCATTGGACTTGTTCTCATTCAACTGGCTCCAGAGTGGCAATCTCACTAAATCGACTGCTTTTCGATTCGCCAAAGGCCAACGACGCACTATTGTTTATGACAATCCTCTCGACAGACCTCCGATCCTTGAAACGCAGAGGATATAACGGTACAATTGTAGCAACGTGCTCTTTCTTGGACACTGACTTGAATTTTGAAACTTGTTATATAGTTGACAGAATCCTTCGCCAGCAAAAAGATGCTCGTTTGGCTGCAGAGAGTGCTAGGGTGCAAAAGGAACAGGAGGCTCGTCAAGTTGGTCCTGGATCATTTGAGGCGGATAAGGTCCCGAATTCGAAAGAATTGCAAGAAAATCACACGACCATACGGAACCCTCCTGAAGGTAGACCAGCATCTCCCTCGTCCATCGCCAATCCTTTCCAAAGTTTACGACGCAAGATTGGTTCCATGGCGTCCGCACAGACTGAAAAAATTTCAAATGTGGCAAACCATTTGGCTAAGCCTGCGGCCCAAACACCACCCCTTCCTGATTCCACAGCTGACCAGGCCGACCATACTCCAGGTCCTCTAACTCAACTGAAACCTCCAGGAACATGGGGTGGGCCCAGTCCTACAAGAACTCCTGATATCGGTCCCGGTGTGACTCCTTTGAGCAATATCTGTGCGTTTTGATGATCAGAATATTTATCCGACTATTGACAATTTTCGTAGCTAAAAATATAGAACTTGCTGTCAATTCCTGTAGGCCGGAATCGGCAGATCTTCTACAGAATCGCGAACATATGCAAAGGGTCAAGGAAAGCTTAAACGATGGATATTGCGACATATCCGGACGAAAGGGGAACTTGCATAATATAGGTATGCCACCCCAATCTTCTTTACTAGTATATATCTAATCCTTTGATTCTTACTAGGACAAATGGGTCCGGTTAAGATTTACCTTTCAGAAGGCAAGAACAACGTAGAAATCAGAAGGATATTGCTAACCCATTGCGTCAGAGGTGAAACTTGAAATTGCCGCCGAAGCCTTCATGGAAGCCAAAAATCAATCCATGGCTCGTTTCATTCATATCATGACTCCATTGGCAAACATATATCAACTACCCATCACGAACCTCCACATCTTCTATGATCTCAGTGGTGGGATTATCGCCTTCAACAGGAATGGCAGTATTTTCTTGAACTTGCGATATTTTGAAGAATGGCGTAAGTGATGCCCGCATGCAGTGTATCTTCGCGACTAATCAACCCACCAGATGACGCTGATGTCAAGGGAAATAAATTGCAGGATGCTTATGTCTCATGGTAAATTTCCACGCCATTCCATAGTTATATGCTTATGCGGCCAACAGGTACTTCACCATCGCCCACGAGATCGCACATAATCTTGTGCAGCCCCACAACTCTGAACATGAATTCTACTTCTCCGCTATTTGCGAACGGTTCATCATGCAACTTTCTAAGCTTTTAGCATCCACATCGACTGTTCTGGATATATCCAGGAATCATTTGCCATGATTCTCCCCTACTTACCAGAAGTTCTGTCAATAGGAGCAAGGGACCCCGGACACGAGAATCGAATGCATAGTTGGAACGGATGACTTCACTTAAGTGATGCCTGTTACATAGCTACTTTGATTATAATTACGGATTTAGGACGGACTATCTTTGGGTTTTGTAAATTATCCTGCGCCCCAGGCTAGCTTGAATTAATTAACACTTTTGTATTGCATTAACGAGAGCGCAATATTCTTCGTGAGGCTGAGTGAGTGAGAGAGCTTTTTGGTACTATACGTATCCCGATATGTCAACATACCAATCGGAAACTCCACTGCGAGTCAGTGCCAACAGTGCTAGTGAGAGGTCGACAGTGATCGCGAGAGCGTAAATGCTCCAATGCGGAACGATGGTGTACACTTTTGATTTATGGACGTCGACTAAACGTTCAAGTTGGACGTCGGAGACGACACTCTCGAAAAGGCAATCAATTATCATGATTCATTGAACATCTGCCGGGTTGGCGGGCCGGCGTGGGCATACTTTGTCGTTCGGCGTCTGATAATGTTAACACTAGGTTGCTTACTTACCTCGTCCGTCCTGGACTCTCATCCTCCGACGCTCCTACCTCGGGCTGCCTTCAATCCCTTACAAGGTCTTGCGTAGTTTGCATTCAGGCTACTCCCTATCACTTTCGCCTCACCCAATATTTTCGGAAATTAGGCACGTCTTAGTTTCGAATTGGAACGTTGATCATCGAGTCCATCTAACTTATAGTAGGTTTGTTACAATAGGTGTCATATAACGAGCTGACATGGCTTCTCGTATTCGTCGCAAACCCCAAGTCACTTACAAATCACCTTCAGCAGAGGATCATGCCTTCATCACATTGTCCTCGACTTACTCAAGAAGCAAACCATCCTCAACGACGCCGAAATCTGCACCTCCATCCACTCTTCCGAATTACCCCCATGATATACAAGGCGCGGGCCGTCCCAAGTACCCAATGACACCATCTCTCCCACTTTTCCATCCCTTCGGCCGCTTAGCAATGTCGCTTCCCCCACTTGACCCAACACTTTATGGTCTCCCTATGCCTGCCATACCTGATGAAATCGAACCCATGGCATCTTCTCGTGCGAGGCGGCCAGCCGCGAAAAGTCGTGAGGTGGAAGAAGTGGCGCCTTCGGTTTCTCCGACAGTCAGCACTATTGCGGCAGTTGCCGCACGTGAAGCCAAGGAAAGACCCAGTCCTCGAAAACGGCGTACAGGAGGCGCGAAACGAAAACGAAAAGATGCTGATGATGGAGATGCCACCTACCCTGCGAAGAGGACACGAATGCCGCGTGGTGTTGCGAACCAAGGGGTCGAAGAGGATGCTCTATTGGACGTAGCGCAACCCAACGAAGCGGAAATCATCCCCGAAACGTTGCCTGAGCTTTCGGATACCGCAAAACGGCGTTCAACGCGATCAAGAGGTAGCCTCAAACGCCGGGACTCAAGTGCTAGTGAAACAACATCGATATCGGGCACTCCTCATGCCATAGCTTCTGGGAACACCGGCGGGACAGATACGGCTCTACCTTCAAATATCACGGACGTGGAAATGCCGCAGAAAAAAGAGGGCAAAGGTGCGGATCAGTTGATTGAAAATGACGACAAGGATGAGAAAGAAGAAGGGGAATTGAGTGAGGAACAGCCTAATCCTTAGTTGGCTATGGCAGAAGGCACAGAATTCAGACCGTTATCAATGTAGCTATTTAAAAATGTTCTATTCTTCAATCCTGTGACATTTTCCTAAACTCACGCTCAATCAAATGTTGAACATACATCATCTGACTATACATTTAATTTTATAACCTGGTTGGAAGTTCCGAAGGAGGGTCGCTGTGGGCAGGTGTTGAAGTCAAGATTTTGCTGAGACGAGTTACGAGTATAACAAGGTTTCCATATTAGGAACTGTCGAACAACAATGAGTCAGCATGTGATTGTTGGCCAAACCCAAACCAAAGCTGCTCACAAGTGTAAACTGCGCCTGTCCTCACTATGTATGAAAAATCGTCTCTACCCCGCTGCATTAAGGTGGTGATCAATCTCAGGCACAGCAACGCCCACCGCAACTTCCCCAGATTCTTCTACTCCACTTTTCACGTCTTCCATCTCTTGTAAACATCGGCACATAGACGCACATAGCGCCTTTTCTGTCTGACTCCATTCGTTTGTCCAGAGGTTTTTATATCTATCGATTTCGTTCGATGGCAATTTACTCTGGCGCAAGTGCCAAGGCTCGATTCATGCCCCACGGGGCCCCACACTCACGGTCGATAAACACAGGCTTGATGCTACTTGATGGCTGAGAAACTACATAAAACATGCGGGATGTAACTTGTTCGCTATGCCGAATTCAGTAAGCGAAACCGGCTTCTGATTTTGCAGCTACGCCCTTCACGGTCTCGTGATGGATTTCCCATCAATTGTAACTCTGCCATTTATCAATTATATGTTCGGGAGCCAGGCTTATGTCTGAAATTAGGTCTACTGACCATTCCACATTTGTTGGGACCATGTGGTTCTCATACACACTCACGATCTAATCTTGCTCCGACCTCCTGGAAAGGATACCATGGCTTCTTATACCCCACACGCTTCGCGAATCTCCTTGCTCGTTCTCCACCTACATTTTTTCTGCGCGCGGTCCAGTTTTCTCTCGACCGGAACGCGACGATGGAGGAGATTCGCCCAGCAAGACGTAGCAGCGGTATATACGACGCAAATTTTGCCAATGCTAGTCAGCAGAGCTTCAACTCGGGAGCCTCCCTGCGAGGTTGTCTCTTTCTGTGTTCTCTGGCGGGTGTTGTTACTGACTTCCATGGCAGGTAACGCCGCGTCTCCTGCTGGAATTGCGACCACAACACCTGCTGCCGCCATTCCTAGCGGTGCCATAAGCGGATGGGAAGACCAGGCTGCCCCAGCCCCAGCCCCAGCAGCCCCTCATCAGCCATTCTACAAAAAACGCTGGTTTATCATTTCCCAGATTATTTTAATTCCGCTGTCTATTGCTCTATTATTCATTCTCCTTTTCCCTGTCGTTCGGGCCATAGTAGCACTGGTGGTAAAGCGTACAAACCTTGACGTACAGCTTGCGGTTATAACACAGCCAGTGAACGGTTCGTAAGTACCTTCTTTTCCTTAGTGCCAACGTCTTTTGACTTTTAGCGATCTAGTTTTAGCTTGCATTTGGAAGGAAATGTAGAGAAAATTAAATTTGTATCTCACTTTTGTATTGACTCATTATACTCCTCCAGGTGTTCAACACGGGTATTATACCTGCATCGATCAAGTTCACGGAAGACACCAACGTATCATGGATTGAGGATGACGGCACGGAAACCTCACTTGGATACATGCGACTTTCCGACCTCTCTGCTAAGCACAAACGTGCGGTGATCGATACCAATACGACGTTCTTCATTCTTGACGAAAATGCATTCGGACGCTTCTCTGGACATCTAATCACTGCACAGAACTTTACATGGAGGTTGCTCAGCCACAACCTTCACGTCCAAGCAGTCAAATTTCCTGTGGCTAAAGGAATTACATTTGATAAACGCCTCACTCTCAGCGGTACGCAATTTTCTGAAATAAAGTCCCTCTTGGGCTGACTCGGTTGGCCTACTTGTTAGGATTTAATGGCTTTAATGGCAATGTCGTACTGCAAGATCTGCAACTTCCGGCTGACGACCCTGCTGGTGGGATCAAATTTGTTGCTGTAACCCAGCTCTTAAACCCAAGGTACGCCTGCTGCTCTTGAAACAACCAAGTCTTTCAATATTAACAAAACGTCAGTCCTTTCTCTCTGGATTTGGGAACGGTTGTCTTTGCTCTTTCTTACCAAAACGTATCACTTGGCATTGGAACTGGTACTGACACAAAAATTGTACGTTCATTTTATTTTTTGGCCCTCAGGATAGATAATCTCAATGTCGGATTAGGTTCCTGGTAACAACACAATATCCTTGGCGGGAACACTGGAACGTCAGACAGATCCAGCCAACCTGGCGCAAGTCTCGAAGCTATTCACCAATTATCTGAATGGAGAGAATTCGCCTGTCATTGCGACTGGGTTGTCGACCTTGCAGTCCGACGGATCTACTATTTCATGGCTGTCGGAAGGCCTACAGGACTTGCAGCTCAACGTACCCTTCAAACCACTTACCCCCATCAACCCTATCCAAAGCATCACAATCGGTGATTTTGGACTGGTGTTTGACGCCTCCCAACCTTGGACGCCGCTAGCTAACAGCCACACCGTACACGCAACCCTCCGTCAGTTTATCTTTCTGCGTTTCGATTATCTGCTAAAGATTCTCCCAGAGTTGCCATTCGGTTTCAGTCTGTCTATCGGTGAGATTCAGAACGATTTTACCATTATCACGGACGGTAACCCTGTCGCCGGCCTTTCCACGGTAAATTTTTCATGGCTTTATGTTGGAAACGTGGCTTATAACGTCTTTCATGTCTCAAGCCACTTGGTGCCTCGACGTCTTCGATATCAGTTTTGAATTCAGCCGACACTAGCGGTTCTATCAACATCTCGATTGCAGACACGAGACTAACCGTCCCTGATTCACAACATGCTGCTTTCTCAGCATTTAGTAAGAGCCATCTACATTCTTTGGAAATTGTCGTGATTTAACGCGGGAGTATAGATGTAGACCTAACAAATTCGAACGTCACAGAATTCCGCTTGGTTGGCACGTCTCGAGCCGTAGCAAACATGAGCATCGGTCAAATCACACTCGATGGCATCAAAGTCAACGTATCCACCACCTTAAATGGTCTGGAGGGACTTAAAGGCATGACCACCATCGATAGCGTTGATGTCGCGGGTGGAACGACCTCGGGAATTGATCTCAATCTTCAAGGTAATAGCATTAATCCACAGCATGCATTCGTCGTCTTACAGCCTTATTTTTCACAGTTACAATCTTCAACCCTTCGAACCTGGAATTATCAACCGGCGATTTGAGTAAGTCGTAATCCCTTGAGACTATGTCCAACTCTCTCAACTTCGCACAGCTTTGCAACTGTCCCGAGGCGGCGCGATCCTCGGCACAGCTCTCTTGCCGAACTTGACGCTCAACATGGGAAACAATACCATCAATGCCACCTCTAGTTTCGCGGTACATAATCCATGGTTCCTGATTCAACGACCCAATACTTAGCTTGTTTCACAGGCGAACAACAGCCCAGAAGGAACACAGACTCTAAATGACTTTATCAGCCACACAGGTACAAAATCATCCAATAAATATGACAAACTAGGTTTCTTACTTATCGTATATAGACGTACAACTTTCAATCTCAGGATTTGATGGAAGCACGCAAGTTGTTTCCTTACTTCCCGCGTTTGAATCCCTTTCGCTGGACGTCTTACTTCCTGCGCTCAAGACCAACCTACTCAATACTGCCGCCCTCACGAGTGAGTTCGATCCTTTCGTTGTCTGAAAAAGCTGACGTTCGCGTAGTTTTATCGACGACCGGGAAGGAGAACAATATCAGCCATGTCTCTGTTTCTCTCGACAATCCCTTCAGCGCCCCTCTCAAGATCACGAAGATTTCTTCAGCGGTCACTGTTTTCGGAATTCCTCTGGGATCCATTAACCAGGATGTCGCATTCACTTCTGCTCCAAAAGCTACGACGGAGTCTCCTGAGCTGAATTTCGACCTGAATTTCGATCCAGCAGCGTTGTTTACTGTGACTCGCGCTCTGGCCGTAGAAGCTGGTCTCGATGTTGCTCCCTTGGACGGGATTGTATCAATTGCAGGAATCCAGTATCTGCAAACTACGCAAAACACCACAATGACGAGAAAGCGTCAAGCGAATCTGTTCAAGTGAGTTTCAGTCACATATTGGTCTTTTTCTCGGTCGCTTATGTATCTCCAGAGGGTTTGACTTAACCTCCTTCGTCCAGACAGCATTTAAACAGCTTAAATCCGATGTACAGCTCTCCACAGACATTACAATTGGTGCGCTTCCCTTCCATGCATGCAGTGACCGGTCTTGAACTCAACTTTCAAAGGCGAATACAACACCAGCTTGCAATTCTCGCAGGCTGGCGTTCCGACTGCAACCGACAAGAGTCTGGACATCATATTGCCCATACTTGCTGCCCCAATTGTGCAGAAGGTTGTTGGTGGTTCCGCTTTAGGGTATGCGTTTACCGTGTCAACTCTCGACAAAGTAGCGACTACTAACAACATTGTACGATAGACTGGACACTGTGCTCATCATGAATCCTGAGCTAAACACATTCAGTAAGGCTCTCCTGGTTCCTTTGGAATTTGTAATCTTATTCTCTATTCAGAAACACATCTCAAGGGCGGTATCACGAACGCCGGACCTTGTAAGTGATTCTCCGTATGTCGCAGATGATTTATTGAAGTTGCGTATCAGTCGACGCTACGATCTCTTTCCCCTCCGGCCTCACCATCTCATGGGAAGGAAAGCCCATCGGACAGGTTGCAATTGGTGACATTAGCGTCACTGGCGACGTCGGCGGTACTATTGACGCCGACACAACCTTCCAAGTGGCAGATATTGGCCATCTGACGGATTTCACTAAGGCGAGTATTTATGATCGCATCCATGCCTACTAAGTCTCATCCATTCCGTCAGGCTTTGTTAACATCGGAATCATTTGACTGGGAAATCTCCGGAGAGAATTTGACTGGTAAGGTCGTCTATTTCCATGGCGTTCTTCTGCTCACATTTTTACCACAGTTAATGCGCTGGGTTTGTCTTCTTCAATCACATATCTCGCTAATCTAATGCATTGTTCGATAGGAATTTCTGTTCCAGGTATATCGTTCCCATCTAGAACCGTCACTCTCAAGGGTTTCAATGGGTTGCAGGGCGGCGTAACCATTCAAAGCTTTGATCTCCCTTCCAATGATCCTGCTGGGGGAATCCACTTGACCCTCGAGGCAACAGTAGCTAACGTGAGCGTCTCTATCTAGTATCCTCGCAACATCTCAATCTGATAAATTTCTAGCCTTCCCAAGTCGGAATAGAGCTGAACTCACTTGGATTCAACACTTTTGTGGGTGATGTCATGATCGCCCCAGTCGCCAGTTCTGGCTCCGTGACTCTGTCCCCCGGCTCGACATCCCAGTTATCCCTTGTTGGTCGCTTAATACCACAGGATAGCTCTGCTGGACTTGCTACTGTATCAAACGTTTTCAACAACTTCATTCAAGGCAAAGACAGCAATGTCGTGGTGCAAGGTGCTAGTGCCGGCGCTGCTGATGTACGTTTTGCAGTGTTTCTGTTTTTGTCGGCAGCTAACCTTTGTAAAGGTAACTTGGTTGAATGACGGCATCAAGGCTCTGCAAGTTGCGGCAATCCTACCCAATCAAGGAAAACTGACTATCATCAAATCGATAAGCCTTAATGAACTGACATTGATGTTCTCGACTCAGTCGGCCTTCAGCCCGATAACAAGCAGCAAGTCGACAGATGCCGCATTCACTTTACCCTTTGCTTTTCCTCTGGATATCTCTGCGCTTCAACAGACAATCACACTTGGATTTGACGGATCCGATTTCGGTCAATTGGCGATTCCCAGAGGCCCAAGTACGACTGATACGGAAGCTCGAATCATCCATCTCAGTTTCGAGAACGTACCACTTGCAGTGCTTGACAGTGGGCGTTCAACATTCGAACAGTTCGTTGCTGCCACCACGGTCGGTTCCAAACAAACGGTGCGCTTGACTGGCTCTGCCGATGCCGATGCCAAAACAGCAGTTGGGTTGCTCTCCTTGACAAACATCGACTTCTCCGTCGATTCCGACATTGCCGGCTTGCAAGGTTTGAACGCTCGGCCCGTAACAGTCAGCAATCTAGATGTTAACCACGGATTCCCCGACTTCCTCCTTATCAAGGTCGACAGCGCACTATTTAATCCCAGGTATTAGCAGCTCGTTTTTACCTTTGCGAGCCCATCAATTCTGATCATTCTTTTTTCTTCTTCTGCAGCAATTTGACCATTGGTTTGTGGCACAGCATCTGATTTAATCTTCTGTACCAACAAGTGTCTAGGTACCGGCGACGTATCCTTCTCCTTACAGTTCCAGTAAGTTATTGCTCTCGACCTCTTGTCCTCCGTGCTCTTGTATAACTGGTTGGTTAAAGGGATCAAACCATCGGTTTGGCTGACATCGTAAGCTATTTGGCGTTGACAATATACGCAAACTTTCTGACAGCTGCGACAGAGTAATCTTGTGATTGTGCCAGGAAATGCAAGCTACCCAATTGGTGCGCTATTTCTTCTTCTCGACTACGCCTTCTCATACGCGCTTCAGACGTCCATTTCGCACCCCAGGGTGGGGCTGTTTCAGCTGGTAGTGCCTTGCTCCAAAATTTCCTTGACGGCGTGGACGCAGCAACTACCATCGCTGGGTCTACAGGATCGACGCCCATCGAATCGTTGCAATCAGCCTTGTCCCAGATTCACCTGTCGCCAGTGACGATCCCTGGTATCAAAGAAAATCTGATCACTGGCGCCTCGCTTACTTTCCCAATCAATATCGTCAACACTGGAGTCGCTACTACATCATTCACTCTTGCGAACCCATTCACCGCCAGTATTAACTTGCTGAGAATAGCAGCTACGGCCACTTTCCATAATTTGACACTAGGAACAGTCCCTAACATTGATGCTTCGGCCCATCCGATTGTGGCTAACGGGCACGGTTCAGTGACTTCCCCTGGACTGCCTCTCAAGTTTAACCTCGACCCTTCTACAATCATTCAACTGCTGTTGCTGACGTCGCAGGACAACAGTGTCAATCTAGGACCTCTTACTCAAATGTTCCAATTTGTTCTTGCCAATCCAAATTTCAAGCCACCTGTGAGTTCACTTTCTGTAGTTCGAAGAGATTACTAAGTTATCAACCAAGGTCACGACTACTGTGGACACGCAAGCGCCAACATGCGTCAGGTAAGGAATTATTTTGGGCTTCCGTCATATCAGTACTTAAGCTGAATACATTGTGGAAAGTGGACAACAATTCGACGCAGCAGGAGCGATTTTGAAGTCCTTGGCTGGCCTCAAAGTTGACTTGAGTATCGATTCATCGGTCAAGTTAGATGATTGTGGGTTCCTCTCCTCCTCCTATGAAAATGTGAAAATGGCTAATTCAGATTTCAGTCGCCGTCGACCTGGCTTTCGTTCAAAAGACTGTTCCTGCTACTGTAAGAATTTCACTATCATGGTCTCCGGCGAGCTACTCTAATTTCTTTGTCCAGACTGATCAAACAGCCCTGTTTTTGATTGGTGCAGTAGCTGGCCCCGTTGCTCAGCATCTCGTGGATGGTTCGATACTGGCATTTAGCGAGGCAGATATCACGTACGTCGTTCTTCCTATATCATTCGACCCTGTCAGTGAGTTGACGCCACCCCGCAATAGAAACATTTCAAACGATGGCTTCGACCTTTCCTTGAAGGGTTCTCTCACCAATGTCGGCCCTCTGGATGCCCTCATCACTTTTATCGAACCTGTAACGTAGGTATCTTTTTAACCATATTGTACAAGCCGACTAACGAGCTTCATAGCGTTAACTGGCAAGGCAAAGATATAGCCCAGATAGCTCTGCCCCCCAGTAAGTGGTATTGGACTGCCCAACGAGGGGGTCAACTAAACATGCCTTTTAGTTTGCGCTGCTGCGAATACTGGAGTGCCTAATTACCAGACGAATGCTCGGCTAACGATCACTGACTCCGTTGCGTAAGTCCATTGATTATCCTGGAGTGAGCTACGTGCTAAACCCTGCTAAACTTAAATATAGCTTTACCGAGTTTGCCACCTTTTTACTTCACAATCCCAGCTTCGACTGGACGATATCTACCTCTAAACTTCGGCTAACAGCCCTCGGGACGATCTTTGACAACGTCGTGCTTTCGAAAGTAGTTACATTCAAGGCCTTTAATGGTCTCCCAGGTGTAACCATAAACAATTTCAAACTTCCATCGGACGATCCCTCGGGTGGTATTCATATCGAAACGGATGCCAGCATCCCATCTCCAGCTCGTGCGTTGATGAAACTCCTATTCTTTATCGTTTACTGCGTGGCTTATGATCGCGAACATTGTAGAAATCGGCATCGACTTGGGGACTGTCACTTTCCAGTCCTTCTTCCAAGGAACTCTTGTTGGACGTAAGTAATAAACATAATTACTGTGGGATATACCTAAATTTTTATCAGCTCTTTCGGCAACTAACCTCATCCTCAAGGCCAACTCTGTGGCATCAACCCATCTTAGTGGTCGCATCGTTCCTCAAAGCGGTGCCAACCTGGATAATATGGGCACTCTGTTCTCGCAGTTCTTAAATGGACAGAATGTAACGCTTCAGACGACGGGTGACTCGGTACAACCCACTGGTTCAAGTGGCACAGTTGACTGGCTTTCCACCGCCTTTAAATCACTCACTCTTGATGTCATCTTGCCGGGAGAGAAACTTCAGGTATGAGCTGTTTCTGGTTTCTTTAGTGCCAAGCTCACGAGTATTTCCTAGGTTATCAAAGAAATCGACCTTAATGATCTGGCGGTTACTATTAAGACTGCTGAACAGACATTCGCGCCGCCAACCACCTCTCATAATACGGTCGCAAAGTATGCAAATCCTTTCGGATTCTCTCTGCAAGCGGTCGAAGCCGGTCAAACCATTATTCTGGGAGCTTCTGGTGTGCAGATTGCCAAGGTAGGTAAAAGAAACAATAATGATTTCATATCTGACCGTTTTTCAGCTTGTCATCCCGCAAGCCCCTGCGAATGGAGGAGTTTCGACCGGCAACTTGGTCGATTTAGACATCGCCTTCACAGATATACCCTTACAAGCTCTTAACCCTACGGCCTTTGTGCAACTATTCGCCGGAGTGACTCTGATGCCTAATTTAGTGGTCGACATAACTGGAACTGCAGACGTGATCGCAAGAACAACAATCGGAGACGTGCCGATTACAGGAATACCTATTGATGTTCAATCTGATTTGAAAGGTGATTTCGCATATCTAACATCGTTTCGTATTTTAAAAGCTAATTTATAACATAGGAATCGCATCCTTTGGTGGAACTGCGGGTCTGAGCGACGTGTCAGTCACCGGAAGCGGCGGTACTGGTGGTAGCGAGTTCATTGTCGCTCCCCTCAAAACTACCCTGCAAAATCCTTCAAATATATCTTTGGATACCATCGATGTTGCTCTTCCTGTGGTATTTAACGGTGTTACTATCGGCCGCGCCGCTATTAACGTAAGAATTCCCTGAAAAACTCCACCCAAACATCGTTCTTATTTTACCAACAGGAATTTGACCTCAAACCCGGAGAAAATGTTATTGATACTGAATTCCATTATCAACCAGCGGACCCCAATAATACAGTGGCTCAGGTATGTCCCGCATATCGTGTTGCGAGCCCCTTTAAAGTCTGACCGAACCGGATAGGGATTCTTGACACAATTCATACAAACTGGCAACGCGCTCGACCTCTCGATCGTTGGCGACGCTGCCAGTACTCCTTTCACATCCCTACAGGGTGCTTTGGCTAATCTCAGGCTTTCGACATCCCTTACTGGTACATTTTTCTCTTTATGCCACGAATTTTTCGAGTTAACCATATACCCAGGGCTCAATCAACCAACATTTATCACTCATATTCATGTGATTATAACCTTGGATTCTCTAATAACTAATTTGGTGTCAGTTGACTTCGATGTGAGTTGCATTTTCTTGTTCGAGGATACGTGATAGTGACGTTGAAAATAGGTTCACAATCCCCTGAACGCGGAACTTGTCATCGAGTTTGTGCAATCTGATGCAGGTGTTAACGGCGAAACCTTCGCCCAATTCAGCCAAGGATTCGATAGCTTCGTTGTTCCTCCAGGCCAAACAGTCAACTCTGGAGTGTTTGGAAATGTCCTCTTGACCCAAGGTGCCATCGCATCGCTCGACATTATTCCTCTCGGATTTCTCGACGTGCAAGCTGCATCGACTCTCCGAGTAGGACAAGGCGGTTACGAGATTCCGTTCCTCAAACTGCAGCAAACAGGTGTACCCACGCAATATGACCTTGTCCTCACCCCTGATGCAATGAAGAAAGCAGCGGCAAGCGCTAGTGCCTCGTCCGTCGCCTCTGCTTCTGGAACTGCTTCATCGACGGGAGCTACTGCAAAGGCAGCCGAGGCACCAGCTACAGATGCATCTACGGCAACACCCAAACCTAACGCGTTAACTACCCCTGCCGCCGTCAGCACCACGGCCGCTGCTGACAACTCGCTCAAGGTAAATCATAAAGCTCCTTTATCCCTGCTACTCGGTCAACTTATCTCCTCTTTTGTCGCAGTCTGACTCCTCAGCTAATGCCTCCATAACCGCCGCACGATGATAGCACAGACGCTTTCGCAATGTGATTTCCTTCGATGACTTTTTACTTAGTCTATTTCGAACATTTCTGTATACTCAAAGTAACGTCCTTTAAGTAGTGTCATTTATATACCAAAATACCAGACCGAAACACCAGACCGAAACACTATATCTTTTTATATTTTTAATTCTCACATTGACACTTGGGTATCATCAACTACGTATTCCATGAATTCATTGTACTAGCTCTATTCGCACTTTCAATTCAAGTGGTAGTCTAGGAAAAATCACACCAAATATGCATCATTACTACAGATTGTTATTTAAGCTGGTGGAAGAAAAGTTGCCCATAAAATGGTAGATATAACACCCCAAAGAACGCTCCAGGTGACCCACAAGCGACCCAACGCAGGGTGTTGAGTTAAAAGCCACGCAGCTGCCCAATATACTAATGGCATAGAGGCAGCAAGGCGAAGAACGATTTGGGTATGCGATGCGAATAGCAAGATGGAAGTAAATATCGTCGCATGAATGGCATGGGGGGTGATTGAAGCGTTCTCGAATGCAAGTTCGAGCGGCGAGCGGTCGCGGGCCTTTTCGTTCGACAACTTGAGAGCAGTTGTTCTTTTGAGGTGGTAAAATGAAAATGCAAAAATAAGCATGAGGGTTGGGGCCGCAATGAGAAAGTTGGGAATTTGGCTCAAGGTCCAGTAACGCATGAAGCCAACGTCCCAGTACTTCGCTTGTACGTGCGTATATATAGAGGGAGGAATGCGAGAGCACCACTCTGGCAACGGCTCTCGTTGCGGGGAGCAGAAGACGAGGTAAGCATAGGCCTGGTAAGCGACGAAAGGTGTAATAACAACCGTAGTCAAGGCCATGGATTTGAGGATCGCTTTGATCGTTGGCTATGTATTATAACATTTACTGAGTGACATACAAGCCAGAGATGGCATGGAACTCACCATTTGCCGAGCAAGGAAGGGCTGCACCAATAAACCCCAGAGTATGAAGCCGCTCAAGAAGATGCCATTCGACCTGAAGGTACCTGCAAGAGCGAACCAGAGCGAAGCCTTAAACCATTCTCGCCTAGTACAACATAACATACCTAGGAAAAACATTCAGTTATTTAGGAACAAGATGATACTGAAAGGCCACATACCGCGGTACGAAAAATGGGTGAAACAAGGTTCGTTGTATGGGGCGAAGTACAACGTCACTGGGCTGGTTGGTATGAGGGATAACAGCGATGCCAGCAGCGCCAACTCTGGCGAGCGGAGGTGGTGCAAGGACAAAGAGTAGAGGGTCTGTGAGTTATCGCAGGCCAACGCGACCATCATTCCGCCGACCAGTAGGTAGGCTCGCGAGCTGTAACCGTCAAGGCGATTCAGGAGAATGCCACATATACGCATGACATAGGGAACCCCCGAGAAGGCCCATTCATGTTCGTAAACGTATCCGTGTTCTGCTATGTGGAGGAAATGGAATGTATCCCATCGTAATAGAGCGCGTCCTGGTTTGGTATTGGGAACGAGTAGAGGAGATGCGTCGAAGAGAGGGAGTAGGGTGGCTGCCTGTAGGACGAGGAAGAAGAAGAGTTTTACGGCGAGAGTAAGACGGAAGAGGAGTCTGCGGTGGTCATTCTCCAGTGACATGGACAAACCCAGAGAGCTAGCTTGGCTTGTGATTACGGCGTTGCCCAATTACCTCATAAGCCAGGCGCTGCTTGCCGATGTCTACCACAATGAGCTCGCAGACACTCCCCGACTCCGAGAATGCTGTACCTGTCTTGTCCGATTTCTTGTCGAGCGTTCCACCCGCATTGACATTGGCGCTTGTGCAACTAGCCCCATGCATCTCTGCATGTAAAGCAATTATTCAGGTCTCGAGTTGGTCGACTTCTTGGTACCATAGCTGGCTGGCGCTTGCCTCGTGGTGGGCAGTCTGCTTGTTTCTAGACAAAACTCTGCGGTAATTCACTTTCTATGTTCCTTATTGACCTTCAATTAATTTTGTTTGCAGGAGATTTTTGCCTTTCGTTGTCTTTGCTTTCTTGGCCCTCGCGCAACGGCGGCAAAAAATCCAAACGTTGCAGATCCCTACAACAGAATATGCTCTACGAAATGTCATAACGGACTTGACAATTATTCAATCTCTCCTTCCGTCGCTGCCTCCTCTTTCAACTGCCATCCCGAAACTCTTTCGTGCTGTCGTCATCTTGTACATCCCATACCTCGCACTTTCTTTCTTCGTATCTTTTCGGGTCATCTGCGCTATTGTTGGCACAATCCTTCTTACATGGCGGGCTCCTTGGGCTATAGTCCTTCGAGCAACAATTTGGCGTAGTGCTTGGTTCAGATGGTCCGCATACAAGGCATGGGCAGTGCTCAGTGGAGAAGCGCTGCCTCCTCCCACAATGTCCCTTCAACCCACGGCAAATTCCTCGAACCCTGTCCAATCTCTCCGGTTTCTCTTTACCGTATACGAGAACCAACGTTGGTGGATGGCTCTTGACTGGACCGCCGCACTTCTACCCGGAGAGCGGCCATCGTGGTGTTCCTCTTCTCAACACCCCATAAACCCCCCAAACGCCTTCACGTTACCGGAAAACACGACGGTCTATCTTCCCGATGAAAATGGGGGTAGATTAAAGCGAACGGCGACTTGGAAATGGGAAGAACCAGAGTGGCGGGTCATTGTGCATAAAGATGGAGACAGCCTCAGTCGGGTCGAGCGTCCGCTCCCGAGTGTGAAAGAAGAGAACACAAATAGCAGCCGCCTCTTAAAGGCAGCTGGACGTCTGCGAGAATCAGGCAGCCTTGGCTCTGTGAATACCTCCGCAGCACTAGATGCTAACAAAAGCTTTGGTGGGAGCGCTGACGTCGAGCATACGTCGGACGATTCCAAGGAAACTGCGGACGAGGAACCGCTGACGGATGCAGATGGCTGGGTGTACGGTGATAACAAATGGGAAGCTCAGAGTAACCGCGGTGGTTTGGGCAAAGTATGTGACTTTTCTTTATAACCTGCTATGTGAGGTTGACCATGTGTTCAGTATACACGCTACCGAAGATGGACTCGTATCGCCGTCGTCTTTGAGGAGGTCGAACGGATACCTCCAGGTGATATTGGGATTGAAAGAGAGGTGCCGATTCCTCCTGTAGTCGAAACCCCTTCTCAGAGTGCGGATTCGTCTTCCATCCATCCGCCCGACAGCCCATTGAGGCAGCGATTGATAAATGCCCTTAATAAGCCCTCTCAATAGGCCGAGTCGGTCATCGTTGATTCGTATATTCTCTTAATCTTAGTGTAAGTGTACTGGTACTATCTGCACATTCTATCATGTGGTGTTCTTCTTGATCGAGTATTTTAACGACGGTGCTTGAAATCATATGAGTTTAGTTCTGAGTTTAGTGTCGCAGCGAGGGATTTGAGTGATATTTCAAGTTTGTATGCAATTTAGTAATCTCTGCTACATGAGGAGCATCGGTATGTCGTGCGTAATGAATGATACACGATGCTTATTAATGAAGGACCGTAAATATGGCATAAAATGTCAACTGTAGAACGTAATGGGTATTGTAGAAATACAAAGAGTGAATCCAAGGGCTACAAAGGTGTTGAAACAAGCTGGCTACAAATTGGGTTTGAAGGTAGAACAAAAGAGGAGTCAAAGGTTCAAACTTTATTATCGTTGCCTGGCCGAATTGTATCGTCTTTGGCGGTCGAGAGGTCGAGGAATGAGCCTGTGGGTGTAACTGAAGCGGGGAAAGAAACAGGCCGGCTAGAAGTATCATTATTGGCTGGCGTAGAAGTATGCCTTGATTCTGAAGCCGCGACACCTGGAGGTTTCAGTGTGCTCGCTGAACTCTTTGTGAGGGTATTGAAGGGAGATCCAGCGTTGGAAGCAAGTTCCGAAGCGTCGTATTCACTCTCTTTGATCGAGGTCATATCTGAAAGCGAGTCCAGAGAGTCGCGTTTCTCGACGACCTCCTGACGGATGATGATGGGTATACCAGCTCCTTGAGAGCTGGCGGCATTGGAAGAGCCCTTGAACTTGCCGAATCTGCAATAACTAATTGAGTATTTGGACGAATGTCTAGAACAATGGCACGTACCCTGAGCTTGTATTTCCTGTACCAATCTTAGTGGTGCCCGAGGTGGTGGTATAACCAACACGCTTGGCGACGGAGGCGAAAGCAATTTTGTAGTGCTTTTGAGCCTCATCGGCAAAGCCGAAGAAGGCGAAGAAGATCAAGCCGCACACAACGACCAACCAGCGCGTCATTTCGACACCGGTATTCGTATTCGGGTTTGATCGCCAGAGTACAGCGGGGAACTGATCAACACGAGAGAATCCTGCAAATGACCGTCCATTAGAAAAGCTTCAAAGTTTTCCATTCAGCCTTGAAGGCTCACCATAGTGAGTATCTTCCCAAGAGATCCATGGGCGGACTTCTCCTCGGGTAGCGTTCAAGACTATGGTGGCAATGCTGAGGGGTATGCAGCAGGCGACTTCGATTCCAGCGAGAGCCATGAGACGGAAGAAACGGTTTGAGTTGAGGTTGGAATTTGAGGAGAGGATCTCCTTGAATTCAGCGTGTCTCTTGCGGAACGCGATGATGCTCAGGACTAAAAAATATTTATTAACCAGAAAAAATATCGAAAGACGAAGTTGCTTACTGGAATATGCACCAGAGGTCAAGCCAATTGGTATGGGCACCATGTATACAAGGAAAAACGCCGGCGGTGTGTTGTAAGTGAAAGGGTAGCAACCGACTTCTTCGAAGATATTGAATCGATGTCCTTGAACAATATAATCTAGATTTAGGGCAGTTAGGGTCTTGTATGGTGCAACGATTTTCCTGACTTACGGAGGATCATTACAAGGCCAGGGATGCCGAGACCAATAGCGAGATCGACCATGATGGCGCGATATTTCTGAATAATGGTAAGTAATGGATCAAAGAAAATGAAGAGGGCAAGAGTTACCTCTTGTTTGGTCCTTGTAACAGAACGAACTGCTGCGATGCAGTACAGGCGATGGTTTATACATAGCGAAGCAGCAGGAATGGCGACAGAAATGCCAATGATGATCTTGGACGCTGCGTTCCATTGGCTATTATGAGCCCCACACTGGAAGATGGTAATTATAAGACTCACTAATATCACACCAGACGGGCGCAAAGTTGATAGCGCTATCACGCCAAATAACCGAGTTAATAAAAAACGACAGCAAAGCCAATGCCGTCCAGAACATGTATAAGCATGTCCCGGTATTCCATGCTGTGGAAAGAAGAAAAATTTGGATTAAGCCTCTGAGATATGCTTGATAATTTGGACGTACCTTCTAGATGCCAGGGAAAAGGAATGCAAACAAGAATGAAAGTGATGAACGAAAAAACTGAGAAGACGGTATTGACGACGCTCATGATGGAGTTGCGGGAGTTGAAGGAGACGGTACCAGATGTCTCGAACTTCAAACACCAGAGGAAATGCGTTGAATACACTCATGGTGTGCAAGGCGCTTTTTAAACAGGTAAATGCCTTGTTCTAAGCCTTTGTAAGTGATTCGGGAAAGCACCTTGTTTTCGTCATCATTGCTTCTGAGAGTTGAGGAGAATCCGTCATGCCCAAAATAGGATGAGTGCTTGTCCCATTGCCAAATTCGGCCAGTCATCCAACGGTGTCGCGATGGTGTCCGAGAATATTTCGGAGTACTTGGACAATCACGGGAACCTCTCGCCCATTCAGAACAAGGACACACAACACTTTCCGTTTGATAGAGTGTTGCAGTTGCGTGAATCCGTCCAGTGAAGAAACCCGTTGGGAACAACCATTGCACCAACATTGCACAGCCGACAGTCGGCATCTTGGAATTTAATTTCGTTCGTACTTTATCTTTAAATGACCGCAAGTAAGAAACCCCGCTGTCAAGGGAAAAGACGCAAATGCAGTGGAATTTTACCGGAATATCAACCTATCGCGTAGGCTGGAAGAACACCCAGGATTCAAGCTGCGTACACCTGATTGAACGATGCAGTTGTCGCGAAGTTCAGGATCTGCTCATCAATTAAGTTTGCCTTTCAGTCCAGTCTAAATCGGCTAGCATTTCAAGTTGGACTGCCTCCGTCTATAGAAACTTACATGGACCCGAAGGCGTCCTTCCAACTTGTCTAATTCATGCAACTTCTTCGTCACTAAAGATGGCGGTCTTCGGAACACCATCTTCCCTAATAACCCCGCGATACATGCCGGGGCAATTCAAGGGCATGGCCACTGTATGACTTTGAGAAAGTATATCTCAAGCCGAAGATAACTTGACATACCATTTCCTTTGTTATCGAGGGCGATAACGCCCCCAATGCCACCATCTTCTAGAAGATCCTCCACCGCTCGTTGAGCGGCTTTAGCGAGGGGTTCCCGCAGATAGCGGACTCGACGAGCAATCGTGGAAGCTGTCGCCTGCCTAATGAAATACTGGACAAAAACGCGCAGATAGGTGAAAATGAGTTCGGTGAGCGATTGGAGGTACTCACATCTCCATCTCCTGTTCCAGAGACACCAACAGCCGTAGTGGCTTGTTTCTGCAAGGAGATCTTATTCCAAACTCGCCTAATCCATCCGGATTCTTTCCATTCCTCGGCCCAAAATCCACTGCCCATGACGGGTGTATCACCGACTCGACCAACAAGTTTATTAGTACGACCTCCAGTGGAAGTCAACGCGGCTATGCATCCGTGAATATCGAGTGCTACAGCACCAACAGTGCCAGTTGGGAGTTGGTCTAAAGGGGCAGGACTGGGCTCTGAACTGCCCCCTTGATGAGGCAAGGGTTCTTCTGGAAGGCCAAGACCATGGCGATGTTCTCTCCATCGGTGCTCCGTGAAGAAATAAGAAGGGTCGACAAGAGTTTCCCCTAATGATTCACCCAAGTTCTCAGCATTACTTCCAGACAAGAAAGTATGAGGGGCAAGCGAAGGGGAGAGATATAGAGCGCGAACAAGGTGCGAAGGATTCTTTGCTCGGGTCAAAAGAGTCAAACCAAGTCCGCGCCTAGTGGCTGGTATTTCGGGGTGCAATGACGGTGGCTTCGACAGCATCACAGAGGTCTCTAATTCGATCTGCAGTAGCAGACGGATTGAATAAGTATATGCTGTTTGCAGGGATTCCTTTTCCAAAAGCTTACTTTACCATCAACATTGAAAACAGCTCCCCTGGCGGAGTTGAATAATGGATTGTCTGCAAGCAAGATAGTATTTTAGCATTTGTCTACCTCTCCATCCACGACCAAAGTTTCCGAACCTTCCATGACAGTTACAGCGGCGACCACCGCATCTATTGCATCTCCTCCCTCATTCAGCACCTTATGACCCTGCGAACGGTTTAAGTTCAATAACCGGTGGAGTGACTAGCCATATAGACTTACAGCACGCAAGGCCTCAGATAAGGCTGCCTTGTATGCTCCCTGTTGCTCTGGTGTGGAACCTTCTTTGGACATAGTTCCCGCACCTCCGTGAATGACCAAAACATAGCGATTGTCATGTATGTTGCGAGCTCCAAGTGAGGGGTCCAACAGGTCTTTTTCACTGGAGACGACGGACGCCATTGAGGTTCTTGATAACACGCCATCTGGCCATATTGGTGCTAATCGAAGGTTCGCGTACACTGTGAGAGTCGGCAAGCCGGGGAACAAGTTTTTGCCTAGATAATAATCATGGCTCTTTGCCGTTGAAGGTGTAGTAGGAGTCTAAAGAAGGAACTAATATGGTCACTTTGCCGGAGTGGTTAACGGGATCGCCTGCTACCCTGTAGTAGATTAGCGGTTGGTCTTTGACCGCGAGTGTTCGAATCGCTCAGGTGACGCTTTTTTGGACTCTTCACCTTCCTTTTGGGTATAGATGTTTGTATGTTGCGGCAAACCTTGAGGTGTAGCGGCCAGCTTCGACTCTCAACTCGACTTTGAACTCCATCCATACTCGCAATTCCGGTTCTTTGCTTGAAATGAGCGGAAGCAAGTACGCCGATTTGCCTGATATTGTCAGTCCCGTTCGTTTCAATGCTCTCCCTTGTTAATTTTCCTCGTCCAGGATACTGCCCCTGACATTTACGAGACTGAGGACACCTTTCCACAATCGCAAGCAGTGGTATATTCCTCTCTTTCTGAATGTATAAGGATTCTCAAGATTATCTTTCAACCCCAACATAGAACGGTGACTCCAGTGATGATGAATCCGCTTTACCGACACGGTCTGCTAAATCCAAGGTCGATGGGTCAGGCCGAGAGGAATTAGACCTCAGCAATTTAATGGGCCCTGAAGAAGCAAGCAAGAAATTTCGAAAGGCAGAGCAGAAACGTTGTTCGTCAGTTTCTCCTTGAATCTCTCCAAGCATTTTCATCTCATCCCTTCTAAAGCGCGTCCACGAACGCAATACGAATACCCCGCATCTCCATCCTCGCCATCATCTCCTGCCGACCCGTCGGGTGTCTCGCGCTCAATCCCACTGTCCCAGAGACTAAGGGCCCTTCAAACTGAATTACTAGCTCTCGAAAGTGAATTGGCGGACCCGTCCAACCCGCTGATACAGAGAGATCGAGAAGAGGAAAATGTGGACCCCGGAGAGTTGATCAGGGGACTTGTTGATGTTCGAGCAAGACTAGATAAAATCAAGAAAGGAAACGAAGGGCGAGCACGGTTAGTTGGCGCGGTCCTTGAAGCCGATGCCCCTTTGAAACAAGAGGGGAACAAGAAGGAGGTTGAGGAAAATATTGGGATCGTTGCTAGCGACGCCAAGTCTCCACCGAAATCTGAGGTGCAGACGATGGTGGACATTGATCGACGCGTCGGAGAGCTGGAAAATCTCGTCGGCTCGTCAAGCACGACCTTAGACGAGGTCAGCCTTTGTTTTTCTGTTTTCTGAAGGACATTAATAACATATCCTCGCAGACATCTCCTCTACCATCGCCACTTCTCCCTCTGATCACGCGCTTGAACAATCAGTTCACTATCCTCACTCAACCCCGGCACATTGATTCTATTTCTCGTCGCCTTAAGCTGCTACTTTCCGATTTAGACCGTGCTTCAGCTGCACAACATCAAAGCCATCGGCGCCATCCATCTCAAACAAATGGACCTTCCCAACCGCCCGCACTCCAAGAACAGTTATTCCCTTTACTTTCACGCCTCGGGCCGCTTCTACCTCACATCCCACATATCCTCACACGTCTGCGTACTCTATCTGCGCTGCATTCTTCTGCAGCTGAATTCCAGGGCACTCTCGAAGACCTAGAAGAAGAACAGAAGAAGACTCGTAACGCTCTCGTTGAACTTGAAAAGGCGGTGCGGACGGTAGAAACCAGCCTCAATGAGAACCGCGAAGTTGTCAAGAATAATGTATCAGGCCTAGAGGGAAGAGTCAACTCATTACTCGGACGTTTGGAAGACTTGAGTCGCGACCATGGCAGTTAATGTGGTGATCGGGGTTTAGTAATTCCTCGACGTACTATGTGTCTTTTGCTCTTTTCATTGGCCAACGATCTCTCCTCGTACATTTACAATGGAATTTCGGGGTATTCATTTATATTATTCTTCGATGGCCTTGTCGTTTCAGCATCAAAAAAAAGTTATGTCATTCTCCGTCGTGTCTCTGGATGAGCGTTCATTCCAACCATGCGTTCCACAACCGCCTATATAATATCCAATGTTTCATTGTCATCTTTACCATAAAATGCAGTTGCAAAGCTTACCTGGGCCTGATCCCAATCAAGAGGTTCGTCTTCTTCTTCATCTTCGCCTCCTTTGCTATTTTCCACATTTCCTGCTCCCAGGCCCCATCCTCCGGAGGTGACGCGAGCTCCTGGCTCAATATCGGGACTCCTGTAGTTAAAAAGAAGGCAAATTATTTCTTAGTTTTCCATCCCTCAGCTACTAAGTATGCCACAACGAACCGCAGGGCTTCTAAAAATTCTCTTTCCCGTTCGCGCTCCATGTCGACGGCATAGCTTGCAGGACCACCCATCCGAGGTGTATCATCACCATATGGGTCCTCTGTGTTTCCAACTCCAAGCCCACTAAGACCAACTAGATCAGGCGGGTTCTTGCCTTTGAGGGCAACACGACCCCTCCGATCGCGAGGCAATCCACCGGATAGGAAGGTCGGAGTTCGAGTTTGGAGACCCGGGCTATTCTTGAACTTTGGATTTCGAGGGTCTGATTCCGGCCGAGGATTGCGGACAAGGCGTAATAGGTCTTTAATAGCACTCTCTCCTGCAGTAGGTTGAGGGGCCCGCGTTGTCAGTGAAAAGGTTACGGGTAAGTGTGTACTTTGGGCAGATAAAACAAGGAGCCTAAGAAAGGCAAGAGATTTAAGCTTAAGCCAGCCTTATATGCTTCGAAGAGGCTTACATTTGTTGCAGACGTGGCTGTTGGTATGAATTTGTCTCTTGAAGACCATCTTGCCGGCTAGAAAGTGATAGGCGAGAATACAGTCGCTGAAAGGGTGGAAGAATGACCCTGTCACGGAAGGATTTCAGGGCTACTGAACGAACGTCGATGTGGTTGGGAGTGGAAGAAGTCAGTGAAGAGGATATAGAAGTTTTCGGGCCATTCTGACGAGTAGGAGAGGTTGTTCTGTGAGATTTAGGAGTACGATACAGTGAAGACAGTAGGGGGTCTGTTTGAAGAGGCAGCAGGACCTGTATATGAAGCATGGGCGGCAAAGTAGATGTACTCAAATATGAGACTTACACCTTCAAGGTACGTGAGCACCTGGTCCCAGAAGAAGCCCCATATCTCCACAACCCGTGCCACTAGTTTCTCGTCATCAATACCCGTGAGCTTTGCATTGAGAGTGACCATCCCAGATGCAATTAGTTCAGATGCATCGTTTTCTAAAGTTGCGAGAGCTTTTGACGGAGATGACGAAACCACCAATTGTATGTGCCGCTTCACTAGTATATTCAGATCTTCTCTATATCGAAAAATAATTAGATTGTTCCTATTAAAAGAAAAGAATCCTACATGGGAATTCTCAGCGGTTCACCGTTGAACAATGGTAAGACATGAACATGCAGGGCACCCCAAGGGTCAGCGGTAGATGTCGATGATGCATTGGCTTGGGACATGCCACCTGCAGGGGGTAGCGCCAGTGAAGTAACAGATGGCGCTGTTGAAAGTTGGGGCGCTAACGCAGATGGCACTAAATTTCCAAGTCGTTGCATTTCGCGAGACACAAGCTTAGGGTCATAGGTTCGACCAAACGGAGCCTGCGGGATGCAGGGCTTGAGTACATTGACATACTGCATGTGTACAGGGACATTAACTCACCTTGGATGGGGATAGATGGGCTTTATTGGCAGAGGACATACCGGAAGAAGAGGCCATGGCACTGGACGAGAGGTTGGGAGTGGCGGTCGAGTAGGATTCTGCTCTCGAGTGACTGTGTGGATGTAGTAGTTGGCTTGGGTGAAGAGAGCTTTTGAGGCTGATGTTTGTATCCTTCCCAGTTCCAGAAAGGGAAGACGTCAACTTGTCAGCGAAAAATCCAAGGCGCTTTGATGAGCTGAAACCCTCAGATCTTTCAGAAGGTAATGCAGAATTTGAGGACAAGACACTTCGGTTGGTATGTTGATCGTTAAGAGTATCGAGAAACCGAGTAGTTGCAGGAGCTTGACGGGGGGTTGCATCACTCGACGTCCGCCTCCGCGGTCCTTCTGTCTCACTGTCATCAGGGGATGATGATCTGCTGGTCTTCATTTCATTGCGGCTTTGGTCATGAGACCGTCGGGGACCATGAATATGCGAAGAGGACCACATTTTTTGTATGTAGGTCAAGCGGAAGAGCGAGGGTGGTGGATATGTTGCAAGAGGAGATAAGTCCGTTAGCCAACCGCAAAAGACATACTACGCGACGCGCGTGCCTGAAAATATTTGGTTCCGCTCAGCTCTAGCCTCTCGGACTTGCTTCTCTCCAACCACTGACGCGTAGTCCGAATCTTTGCTCCATGTCGTGGCTACAATTATTCCTGCTCAAGGTATAGGTACGTAACACCTATGTATCATTTCTTGATGACCAAGTTGATGATGTTTTACGCAGAACTCAGCGGATGGCATACCGAATATCTACTCTCGCGCGCAGGCTCAAGCCATGCAGCTTTGGGTGCTTTCCAACGCGACGCCAATTTACCGTCCTAGCAATTGAATCATCAGCAGATGACACTTGTGCCGCAGTTGTAGATTCTTCAAGAAAAATACATTCCAACATTGTCATGAAGCAGCATGATATGTAGGGTCATCTTTAAACTCGAAACACAACGAGCGACTGAATCACACTAGACATGAAGTGTATGGCGGAATCTATCCTATGGGTGCCATTGGCTCACATCAACACGATATGGTACGTGTTTAATATTATACTTGGCTCCGCTCCAAGTCCTGAGCACCAATGCCAGCCCTTTGCCGTTCGACGGGCCCTTGACGAAGCCGGACTGGATTTCGGACGTGATATCGATGGTGTTGCGTTTACAAGGGGGCCAGGTAGGTCCACCATATATCAGCTTTTTTTTTTGCCTATTGACAACTTGCTTTAGGGATGCCTGGCTGTCTGAGCGTTGGCATGAACGCCGCAAAAACCTTAGCGGCTGTCATGCACAAACCCCTGGTTGGCGTCAACCACATGGTAGGTTCATACCTTGTAGGATTATCACTGATTTCATTCTTAACCAACCAATTCCTAGCAAGGGCATGCCTTAACACCACTTCTCACTGCCTGGCCACAAGAACCCAAATTTCCCTTTCTGACACTTTTGATATCAGGAGGGCATACATTACTTCTTCTTGCAACATCTGTTACTTCCTTCAAAATTCTTGCAACCACAGGAGATGAAAGTATAGGCAGGTCGTTCGACAAAGTCTCCAAGCTTCTCGAATTGAAGTGGACGAAGCTTGGTCCTGGTGATGCTTTGGAAAAATTCTGCGCCGAAGATCAGGAAATGGAATGCCCCACAATCCCCCCATTACCTCGTCCGATACCCGGAAGACTGCAATTCTCATTTTCAGCGCTGCACTCACATGTCAAACTATTCATCGAGGGACTAGGAGGTAGCGAAAAATTGGACGTGCCAATGAAAAAATCTATCGCTCGCGCTTTTCAGACGGGCGCAGTAGCCCATCTGGAAGACAAACTTATTCTTGGCCTGGACTGGTGTAAAAAGGAAAATATTCTCGTGCAGTCAATCGTCGTTAGTGGAGGAGTAGCAAGTAACACATTCCTTAGACAACGGCATGTTATCCTCTCTTCTTCCATTTATCTGCTCACCTATTTGCTTTTAGTCTGCGTGAATGCCTTGTAGAGTACGATCGGCATACCCCATATTCCATAATATTTCCGCCCCCGCATTTATGCACAGGTTCGAATCCGTTTTTCTTGGTTTTTAGACTTATGTCAATATTCTTACTCTCAGATAACGCTGTCATGATCGCGTGGGCGGCAATGCACCGATTTCTGGCCAATGATACAGACGATTACGACATTGGCTTAAGGCCGAAATGGAGCGTCGAGGAATTATGAATGTTAATAATTATAAATCGTGGACAATGGTCCATCTTTTGGTATCGTATTGCGTACTAATGGTGAATATTGCACCAACAAAACTAGGTAATCTAGACATGAAAGATATAACAACAAAATAAAGTCTCCAAGATACTAAAAAAAATCATCAAGTACGTCAAGAATGGACGTTCTAGGCTTCTTTGAGGGCTGAGGAAATTTGGGGTTTACATCGACCTTTTCGACGGCTTTCCTCTTCTTGGATTTGGTAGGCCTAGTCGGTTTCGTTGGTGCGTTCAGGATTTGGTCGCATAGTCGTTCAAAACGTGTCAAAGGTTGACTAGCCTCAATTTCCTCGTCCATGCCATCCATGATCATCGACTCCTCGTCCTCAAGTTGGACGGGGTCCGGATTCGGAAATGTGAAGAGAAAGCCGGGAGTTCTAGCAGTTCCTGGACGAGGAATGCTAGGAGACGTAAACCAAGGGTCGAGGACAGGCCTTTCCCCGCCAGTCTTCCGAACGTGGTGCTGGTCTTGAGAGCTGCCCTCACGTAACATCGAGGTTGACGGCGTCACTGCAGAACTTGGAAAGGAGGAAAGCGCCATGGAATCATCGTCAGACATCGACGCAACGGAAAGGGTCCGCTGTTTTCTTTTTCCTTTGCGTTTATTGGATTGATCGGCGACATATTGCTGGACCATGGTCGGATGCACGTGGCGGAGGATAGAGGCTGGGATCCATATGCGGAACACGCTGCTGGGATCCACTACCTTCTTTGGTCTTTTGCCTCCCTCTTTTGGCGGAGGCTCCGACCTCGTACCTCGAATGCCGGCATTTGTGATCTGCACTAATTGCACTGGTGACACTTCAATCCGGTATTCCAGGGTACCATCGGTCGACGCGTGCTGGCGGCTGCCGACAATCTTAGTGATGAGAGGGTGGACATCTACGACGTCTGTTGGATATTGAGGAGCTGAGCCGCGGTTAACGAAGGCATCCGCGAACCTATCGGTGCGATCTTTACCCAGATACCTCTTGACCAAGGAAGCTGGAGTGCCAACCTCTACCCTTAGTAACTGCCTGCGTTCGTTCTCGTCGACTTCAAGAGCAGCGCGTCTCAGGACCTGCATAACTGCGGCGGGCCACATTACGTTGTTGAAGCGTTCGATGATTTTCTCCCTATAACCCCATTCAAAATGTTGTTCGCATAAATGCGCGATCTGGCCAAGGTCGAGGTTTGTCCTGTCTCGCAAGGCCACACTACTAGACGCTCCTCGCCCATTTCCACTGTTGAGAGGTTTCGCGTATTTTTCCAAGACATCGAGTTCTGGGAATCTATCCGGTAGAGACAACGAAGTTCGATGAAGGAGAAAACCACGCTTATTCTCTTTCAGTTCGATATTGACTCGTGAGCGCCAGTGTCCGAGGAATTCATTGAACTCGTAGTTTGGCAAGTTTTGGTATGCCTCCAGGAGTTCATCTCCGAATTCACAACGTGCCAATGCATGAGCAATAACCTTACCAACCTTGTCTACGCCCTTCACAAACAGTTGCATGAGAATAGTCTTCAAGACGCGTTGACTACTTGCACATACCTTGTGATAATCACCTCCTGCGAGCAGGGCAAAAAGGATCAAACCACCTCTCGTCAAGGCAACTTCGGGGTTGCTCTTTATGTCGATGGCCCTATAAGCCATAGCATGGAATTGTCGGTTTTGTCGTTGGAATTCGTAGCAAGATTGCCTTTGTTGCCGGACAATTTGGAGCTGATGCTAGATTGATTTGTTAATAAATCTATATCGCAAAGGGAAAAGGGAATAGGTATACTTTTTAACGATGGTACGTGCTCCGAAAACAAACGCGTCGCAGTCATCGGTCATGATAGCGTCGATATGTCCTTCCTGGTTGAGAAAAGCAAGCTCCGCCTCCGCTTCGCCGAGCGCCTTGCAAAATGAGGAAGAAAATTTGAAGAGAAGCAGAGGATACTTTACCTCGCGCCATTCCATCCCAAATGCATCCAAGAATGCTTGAATTGTCTAGATAGGCCATGAGACCCCGATTTCCGAGTTTGCTCCCCCGCTTATTGGATTTTAATATCGGTATGCGCGGAATAGACAGATAGCAGACAGACCTTGATACTAGGCCGTTGTCTCCCATCAAATACGAAGAGGGGGATAATCGACATCTTTGCTGTCGAGTCATTTGAATATGTAAGCTTGCTAATGTCAATAACGAGAAATAGGACAGACCGAGGGCAGCCAGACGAAAAAATAGACCACGCAGTTCCGGGTTTTCCCCTTCTTTGCTGTAATATGCGTGATGGAACCATATGCTCACATCAATGCCAATACGGTATGCCCGTCTAAGACCTCTAAGTTTAAGTTTGGCTTCAGATGGCTTATACAAATGATCTTTACCTTCCTGAGGCATTTGTTCGAAGCCATCGATAGCCGCAAGCTTGGCCATAGAAGTAGATTTACCAACTTTATTCAAAACCTGAAGACTCGCGTGGTTAGCCGCAGTGATTAGTTTACTAGAGGAAATGCTTACATCCACAATCCAGGAACACCCATTTTCCAAGTTCTTTTGCAAAGAACGTTTTATATTGGGTGCTATCTTCTGGGTGGTCGCGAGATAGAGTAAGGACTGTAAATTGAGAAATGGCGGACACTGTCAAATGGTGGAGAACCCCTAAAGCTTGGTCTGACGCTCGTAACCGTTCTGGCAGGAAAATCCCAAAAAAATCCTTGAGAACTTGAAGTTGAAAAAAGGAGAGATGAAGGGTGGCGCAACGAGTAAGAAGGGAGTTTGGCGACCGTGAGGGCCTGCCGCTTAGGGCTTAAATAACGACCGCTTTTTAGCAGTGCATACTTGGCAAAGGGCCAATTTTGGCCATTGCCCTCAGTTGCGCGAGGCGTAACGGTCAGTGATACGTGACCTCGGCGTCACGATTATTCAGGATCCACCTTCAAAGTCTGCTTCATTTACTCCTGCCAGAGTAATCATATTAATCTCTGCCTCGCCTTTTTTGCTGCATATATGCCCTCATTATGCCTGCATTTCAGCCGCTAGCATCCTCTAGCAAAAGAAAACACGAAGACGACGATGGCTCATTCAATGGCCGAAAGCGTACTTCGTTAGGCTTAACTCTCGCATATGAAGCTGCTGGGTCAGCTTCAGGACCAAGTCATTTTCAAGACCAAATATGGATGGTTCAATGGTAAGACCATGTTCGGCCCTCGGGATCTACAAAGTTGAACTCATGCCATATTCAGGCGAAACCCACAG